>CAWUFW010008944.1:510000-740000 GCA_963921515.1 Calotriton arnoldi | reverse complement strand
CTCCAAAAACCAATGCTTTCCCTACTGTTGCTGAGACTGAAGTGGGACTAGTAAATCTAAACACCCAGAAGTTCAACACTTCCCTTACTGTTGCTTAGAGGGTTTTCAAATATTTTTAATACTTTTGTTTGTTTTTAATATTTTGAGTTTAGCAATGTTTATATTAAAAATGTTTTTATAACTGTTTTTCTATATGCACTATATTAGTTCGAAATTTATGTACACAGTTTTTTAAAATTATTTTTGGACATTTGTTAAATTATTAAAATGCTATAACTATCAGTTAAAATGGTTTTATTTCTAAATTTACTGTACAGTATAACTAAATAAAATGAGTTTTTATATGGGTATTTTAATATCTAAATTAGGTTAAATGCCCCTCCGTTATCCAAAAATGTCCCTACTGTTGCACTCACTGGAGTGGGAACAGTAATTTTTACCCCTTCACTATCCAACACTTTCCCTACTGTTGCACTCATTGGAGTGGGAATAGAAATTTTTACCCCTCCGCTATCCAACACTTTTCCTACTGTTGCACTTATTGAAGTGGTAATTGTAATTTGTACCCGTCCGCTATTCAACACTTTCCCTCTTGTTGCATTGACTGGAGTGGGAATAGTAAATTTTATCCCTCCGCTATCCAACACTTTCCCTACTGTTGCACTCACTGGAGTGGAAATAGTAATTTTTACCCGTCTGCTATCCAACACTTTCCCTACTGTTGCACTCACTGGAGTGGGAGTTTAAAGGTTTTAAATAGTTTAATGTTTTAATTTATAATAGAATGTTTTTTAATAGATTTTATGTAATTGGTATTTTTATATATCTATGTTGACACTTTGTTTCCCACATTTTGATTATACTCATAAATACTATGATGCCTTACAATGCTTAGAGAAGAATGAAATTTGGGTATTCAAACCGACATCTCAATCAAACTCTTGATAAATTTTGATCAATGCTGATCCACAACAGGTTCAAGTGGATGACCACTGTTTTTGCTATGCTCAGTATGGGTTTACTGGGGCTCCAGGAACCCATTTGCCAATAGTATCCATTATTTATGATACTATTTAACTGTGTATTTATACAGAAATTTGGGTGTCACAATTGATTCACATTTATTGTTGGTCCATTGGTTTATATTTTATATATATTATATTTTATTATATCACTTTTGCAGATTTTTTTGCACTAATACCACATATTGCACTTTTATATATAAATTTTTTTTTGCGTAATTATATTCATACTATCATGGACTTGACCCCTTTTCTTAACGGATTTAAATTTATGACAACATTAATTCTTTTTAACTCGGTCTTCAAAGGTTTTATGCTTTTATGATCTATTTTACATTGTTATTTAAGAAAGACTCGTGATGTTTCATTTTTAAGTCTTTCTTCAATGTTGATCATGTTCCAATGATTACGCCTGCACTGTTCACTATTTAAGCCAATAGTAAAATCTTGAGGGTCATGTGATCAAGGCCCGTGAAGGGGCTGAAACGCGTCATGGCGACATTTTGCAAATACAATAAATAATTCTGCACAAATCCTGTGGTCCGTATCCGTTTTCTGCGAGGAGATAAGGTTTAGCAGCGGAGCTCTTTGGATATATATATATATATATATATATATATATATATATATATATATATATATATATATATATGTATATGTTACATTTTCAGATAATTTCAAAATTATAAAATAAATTGAAGTTAATAGTTTATTAATTGTTTTAAAGTAAACATATATATAAATTATGTATATATGTTTTAATTTTTTTAAACAAGTTTATCTGTTATATTTGTTAAAATGTATATTAAATCTAATTATTTTTTTAAAATAAATATTCTTTTATATATATTTAATATTTATTATTTTATTTTATGTATATATAAAAAGCGATATTTTGTACAACTATAAACACACCATTGTATTAAACAAAAATCTGGGTCTTTTGGGCAGACTTATGAGCCTCAACTGATCTCTTCACTTATCTGAAGCAGTTCCTTATGGTATTCAGGGACTACATTACCCATGTATACCCTTGTTGCATCAAACCAATTCTGCCCAGCCATATACTAACTATTGCAGCTCTACTAGGAATTTACCCGAGTGGCTGTGTGTGCTCCATCCATCTTCAGATTGATCAACGGGGCACACATGTAGTGCTATGAGTCGGTAAAGTACCCCTTACTCATCACTCAATGGTATAGCCTAACTCGGCTGTCCTTCTTGTGACTTATCCTTATGGTAAGGATTAGTTGCACTCACTGAAGTGTCAACTGAAATTATAAGGTTAAAGTAACCATTATCACAAAATTTCGACTTGTCTACTGACTAAAAAGTAAGAGGTTCCACAATGGTGTCACTCCTTCGTGCCAGCTAACTCCCTGTCAGCCAATCCACATGGGTGTAGGTCCCTAGGGATGATAGATAGATAGATAGATAGATAGATAGATAGATAGATAGATAGATATAACTTCTTGTCACACAAAAGCTGGTTACTTGTGGCAGAGAAAGTAACACATTTTGTCGTGACACTTGTTTGAACCAATGGAACCTGTGAAAACACCCAAGTGGACATAATGATGGCAGCCGTTCGTATAATAAGGAACAATTCTTTGAGAGCAAAAAGGGCAATCTTATGCAGCATTTCATTCTATGCAATACCTAAATAGTAAATTATTTTTTTTAGACTATTGTCATTTTTTTCTGTCTTTCCCATAAATTAAACATTGTACATTCTTCATTCCATTTAATGTGTAGTCTAAAAGATTTTAGTGACTGTATTACACGGTGAGGTCACATAACCACCCCATTTAATACATCACTCTCCTGACAGGACCCTTTCACCAAAATCCACAAGACCACTCCTCAGAACAGGGATGCATGCAAGTCATTGAAAAATATACAGGTAGCTAAAGTATCCATTAGAAAGATTGTTAACAAAGGTAAGATTTGTTCTTCTGGTGGGTTCTTCTATTCACACATTCATCATCTTCTGAGAAGCACCAAAGCAGTACCTCCAAGAATGTGGGTCTAAAGAAGTGATCACTCCATGAAGTCTCCCAGTAAAGTCCCAGCAAAATGACAGACCATCATTGCAGACTTCAGAATCAAGGCAGCCAGCTGTTGAACATGTGTAATGAAGTTTACATCATATCCTGACAAATGTCCAGACACTCCTGGACAATGCTAAAGTAGAGAAGTTCACCCTTTTGAAATGCACCTTGATGACCACAAGGGATCTTTCTTGTCATGAGAATGTCACACCTTACTGTACTTAACAATCAAGCACAAAATAGTCCTGTTCTGGAACGTCTTAAGACATCAACAGAGGTCTGTCAAAGGGGTCAATCCAGACCTGCAGTATTAACCTGTATTGCAGTACAGGGCACAGATAGCATTAGTGCAGCAGGTGCAGTGGCACTCAGACTCATCATTGTGAGTCTTCTGTTTCATCCCAATCCCAGCTGACTTTTACCACTAAGCGAGAGGGGCCCACTTTCCTTGATTGCATTAGGTACCTTGGTGCCTCTGCTACACCACTGATTCATATAATGAGACATCCCTAGAACTTTCACAATACAGAGTTGTACTTTAGTGCTGTGTTCAGTGCAATCCCAGAATGAGATATCCGTAGAGCTCTTACAAAACACCTCAATCAAGACTTTCAGTATGATCTGCCCTTCCACTGAGACAGAACTTTTAAAATAAGTCTCCATACTGTATTTACTGCAAACTCAAAATTAGACTTTTTAAAATGCAAAGCACTTTAGCTCTTGAAATTTGGTATGGAAAGTTCTACGTAAATATGTACTGATTACAACATTCCATTTCCTAGTGCAAGCCAACATCTCATTCTGACACGGGAGAGAGACACGGATATTAACATCAATAATTTTGTGGCAAAGCGGAAACCTTCACAAAGTCTGTGGAGTTGTAGGGCTGTTCATAGAATTTTGCCAACATTGCAAAAATTCTCCTGCACACTCTAAATTGTGATCAATCATTCTGGTGAATTACATAATTCAGTTTAAATTTTTTGAAACAAGTAAAAATAAAATGCAACTGATTAAAAGTAAACCCTGTTGAAAGTAAAGGCTTCAGTATAAGTGAATGAGAGATAATTATAAGTGAAATTTCATTTTTCTCAAACTTTGTTAACTCTCGATCTGGCAAACATTCCGTATCAATTCAGTGGCCTACCTTCAACAACATGCATCTGACAGTGGAAGGACAATTGGAGTTGGGTAAAATTCACCAGTTAAACCCTCCTGACATGTTTGCCAAAATCCCGATATGGGCTGAAACAAGAGTTTCCGTTTAACTTGTGACTACAATTTTGAGCAACTGTCATATACCTTAGTTGTTTTCACCAGGCATATTTTGGCAGGAAAACAGGACAAACTGCATATGGGGAAAAAGTCAAAAGTGGCAAAACATACAAAATACAAGAGTGCCAGTATAGCTTCATTCTGAGTTTATAAACTCGGATTCAAATGGGGAAAATGCTCAGAACAATTACTAAAACCTGTGGTATCCCTTATTTCCCTGGGTTGAAATTCATTACTTCTTATTGGTCTTCCGACATGTAGTATTTAATATACAATGTTTTCCATTGATTGTGATTTATATTTTCTTGTTGGTTGCAAACATTTTTGATACATTTAGGCTTCCATTGTGAGCAGTGTTCTGTCTAAAATAATAGTCATCATGCTTAGGCTGGCCTGACCAGCATTGTGCAGGTTTGTCCTGCAGTCGTGGCTCATGTCCTGCTGCCTGTGCAGAGGCACTGCACAATGACAGTTGTCCCCCAGTTTTGGTTCCCATCTGATCCACATTTTAACCTTCCTTGACCACAAACAACTTTCAGTCATATATTGCAGCATATGATTTCACCCAGTCCAGATTTCATCCTTTGAAAGGATACAGAAGACTGGAATAAAATGCTGTGGAGAAAGCTTTGAGGAAGGAGTCTAGGAATAAAAATCAATACAGGGTGGAAGCTTGGGAGATTACTTAATTGCTAGAGAGTTAAGTGTTACAGACTTAAAAAAGAAGTCTGTCTAGCCTCTCTTATTTCTCCTCCATATCATTCTTTAGATGATCGCCAAAAGACAGACTCTATTTCACCCATCTCTCATAGGCTCCATGCTCCCTGCATGCTTTCATTATCTTTTAGATCAGTGCTTTAATTGGGCAGTTACTGTCTGTCCGGTCTTGAGTACTTCCACTTCTTCAATTTGTAAGGCAGAATACCTGCACTTGCAGCTCTTCTGTAATGCATTTAATTGGAGGGTGCCAGCATTTATCAGGAGCAAACAGGCACTCTAAATAGTGAGTACCTGCACATCTGCATTTCCATTAAAGCACTGCTTTGGATCACAATGATTAAAACTCAGTCCCACAAATCTGACCCGTAAAGAAACTGAGAATGTGGAGGGTGTGCAGACACCAGAACACTTTGAATGCGAGGGTCTGTCAATTGGAGATTTAAAGGACTATAGGGAGAAAGAATTAAGAGATGTCAGCTGTGGCCCTAGCTCAAGCTAGTATAGCAAGTTGAGCTGAGATCCGCAGCCCATACCTATCAGCATGACCCTGCTGCCTACCTGTAGGAAAGTGGGTTTCTGTTGCAGTAACACCCCCACTTTTTGCGAGACTACTGATGCACTTTGACTTGATGTGCCCTGGGTCCCTGCCAATCAGGTTCCCAGGGCCTGTGTTCTTTCCCCAAAAGTAACCCAATTGGCATCTCTAGCCACAGGTCAGCCCCTGGTAAATGGTACCACAGGTACCCAGGGCACTGTGACCAGGGAAGACCTATAAGGGCTGCAGCACTTATTGCGCCACCCTTAGAGGCCCTGTACCTTTACACACACTGCCTTTGCAGGCTGCGTGTTTTGGTGCAGAAAAAAGTGAAGAGTCGACATGGTGCACATCCCTGTGTGCCATGCCTACAACCCACTGCCCTGGCATAGGTCAGCCACCCCTCTAGTTGGGTGCACTATACCAGTGGTGAGGGGACAGATGCATGAGCCCTGTACCGCTACAGTGTCTAAGTCCATTCTTAGACATTGTAAGTGCAGTGCTGCCATTAAGAGTATATGGTGCTGAGAGCTTGTCATTACGAACTCCACAGCACCATAATAGCTACACTGAAAACTGAGAAGTTTGGAATCAAACTTCTCAGCACATTATACCCACACTGATGCCAGTGTGGGATTAATGAAAAACGACCAGCCTCTGGTGGGTTCCCTGACTGGTACACACCAGCCTGCCACCACGAGACATGTTTCTGGACCCCTAGGGTGGGAGCCTTCGCTCCCTGAGCCCAGAATCAAAGCCTTTCCTGGGCAGAGGTGTTCACACCTCCCCAGGCCAGGAACAGCCATCTGTGGCAGGGGAGCTTCAAAGGCCTGGCAGCCTTTGTAATGCGACCCCAGCCTCTCTTGCTATCAGGAGCAGGGCCCCTTCCTGTCTCCCCTCCTTTTTGGCAGGAAGACAGGCAGGAAAAACTAACCAGCCCAGAAGGTGTGCCCACCTTTGCCAACTCCACCCCTCAGGTGGGGGAGGTGAGGTGAAGCCCACTCTTCAATGCCAGCCATCTTGCAGATGGCAGGCACTCCCCAATCAGGATTAGGGATTGTGCTCACTCACCCACGTGGGGTGAGCACACCAAGGGTGTAGTCACCCTAAGGTCAGTAGCCCATTGACTACTGCCCCAGAGACCCCTAAACGCCCCCTAAATACAGTATTTAGGGAACAGCCCTGAACCAAGAAAGCAGATTCCCACAACCTAAGAAGAAAAAGGACGAAAGAAGACGCCCAGCAGAGGAGACTGCAGAGAACAACTGACTTGGCCCCAGCCCTACCTGCCCATCTGCAGTTACCGGAGATCCTGCGCCAAAAATCGTCTTGTCCTGCAGCCAGCGACCTCCAGAACCCTGGGAGGACTGACTGCCTTCAACAAAGACCGAATCTCCTGTGAACAGCAGCCCTGTTCAAAAGAAACTCAGAAAACAGACTATGAGCCTGATGAGGACAAAAAAAAAACACGTCTGGAACCACCACTGCACCCGACGCCTACGGCCTGAGTCCGAGTGGCCCCCGAGAGGTCCCCACAGAGATAGTGTGAGATTATACTGATGCCCAGGTCCCACAAAGATAGTGTGTGATTATACTGATGCTCAGGTCCCCACAGAGATAGTGTGTGATTATACTGATGCTCAGGTCCCTACAGAGCTAGTGTGTGATTATGCTGATGTCCAGGTCCCCACAGAGATAGTGTGGGATTATAGTAATGTTTAAGTCCCCTCAGAGATTGTAGGGATTTCAACATGGTTATAATCACACACTGAGATAATGTTTTATGCCAGTAATGACCAAGTCCCCACACAGAGTGTAATCCTAGTGATTCCAAGGTCCCCCACAGAGATAAAGTGTGATAGGTGCACACAGAGATAGTGTATTATAGTTGTGCTCAAGTCTCCTCAAAGGTAGTTTTTGATGATAATTATGTTGAAATCCTTACAAAGATAGTGTGTATATATAGTAAGATCCATGACACTACAGAGATTGTGTGATTATAGTGATGTTCAAATTCCGACACGGATAGTGTGTGATTATAGTCATGTTCATGTCCCTTCAGTGATAGTGTGTGATGATAATCATGTTGAAATCACATCTGAGATAGTAGGTATTTCCAATCATGCCCAGGTCTCCACAAATATAGTGTGTGATTATGCTGATGTCCATGTGCCCACAGATTTAGTGTGTGATTATAGTAACATTTAAGTCCCCTCAGTGTGTGATGGTAACCATGTTGAAATCCCCACAGAGATAATGTTTGATCCCAGTAATGGTTAGGTTCCCACAGAGATAGAGTGTAATCACTGTGATTCTGAACCCTCTCCCCACAGAGATAAAGTGTGTTTATAGTAATGCCAGGTCCCCACAGAGATAGTGTGTGATTATAGAGAGGCTCAGATCCCCACCAAGACACTATGTGATTACCAAGTCCCCACACAGATAATGTTTAATTATAGTGATTCCAGGTTTTTACAAAAACATTGTAATGATAGTGATGTCCAGGTCCCCTCAAAGATAGTGTGTGATGATAATCATGTTGAAATCACATCAGAGATATTGGGTGATTTCAATCATGCCCAGGTCCCACTAGAAATAGTGTGTGGTTATACCGATGCCCAGGTCCCCACAGAGATAGGGTATGATTATAGTGATGCCCAACTACCCACAGAGATAGGGTGTGATTACAGAGATGCCCAGATCTCCATAGAGATAGTGTGTAAATTTAGCGATTCCCAGGTCCCTACATAAATAGTGTGTGATCATAGTGGTACCCCGATCCCCGCAGAGAAAATGTGTTATTATAGTCTTGTTCAAGTCCGCTCAGCAATCGTGTGTGGTGATGATAATAATGCTGAAATCCTTGCATAGTGTGTAAATATATTAATGCTTATGGCCTCACAAATGTAGTTTGTCATTATAGTGATGCTGAAGTCTCCACAGAGATAACATGTCATTTAAGTGATGACCAGGTCCCCACAGAGATAGTGTGTGATTATATTCATGTTCAAGTCCCCTTAGAGATAGTGTGTGATGATGACCGTGTCCCTGCAGAGATAGTGTGTGATCTCCGTGATGCTCGGGCCTCCACAGAGATAGTGTTTGATTATAATGATACCCAGGTCTCCACAGAGATAGTGTACGATTACAGTGATTACCAGGTCCGCACAACGATGGTGTATAATTCTAGTGATACCCAGGTCCTACAGAAATAGTGTGATTAAAGTGATGTTCATGGTCCTACAGAGGTAGTGTGTGATCATAGTGCTGCTATTGTCCCCTAAGAAATAATGTGTGATGATAAACATTGTGTCATCTTGCAGAGATAGTGTGTACTTATAGTGATGCCCATAGCCCCACAGATGTAGTATGTGATTACAGTGATGCACAAGTTCCCACAGACATAACATGTCATTTTAGTGATGTCCAGGCCCCCTCAGAGATAGTGTGTGATTAAAGTCAATTTCAAGTCCAATCAGAGATAATGTGTGATGACAATCATGTTGAAGTCCCTGCAGAGAAACTGCATGATTATAGTGATGTCCAGGCCCCCACAGCGATAGTGTGTGATTATAGTGATTCTCAGGTCCTCACAAAGATAGTTTGTGATTATAGTTGTGTTCAAGTCTCCTCAGAGATAGTGTGTGATGTTAATCATATAGAAATTCCTGCAGAGATATCATGTTATGATGGTCCTGCTTAAGTCCCTGTAGAGATAGTGTATGATTATAGTCATGTTTATGTTCCCTCAGAGAGAATGTGTGATTATAAAAATTGTGAAATCCCTGCAGAGATGGTGTATATTTATAAGAATACCCATGTCTCCACAGAGATACTGTGTGATTATAGTGATGTCCAGGTCTCCTCCGCAATAGTGTGTGATGATGGTTGTGTTCAAGTTCCCACATAGATAGTGTGTTATGATAGCTGTGTTCAAGCACCCACAGGGATAGTCTGTTATGATAGTTGTGTTCATGTACCCACAGAGATAGTCTGTGAGTATAGCTATGCAATATTCAAGTGGGAAATGAGAGGATTTGGCTGCCCAAAATGTTACTTTTCCACATAGTACTATCAAGCTCATCAGAAACTGTTTCAGACATATTACTTGGTCCCAAAGGTGAAAGGTACCTCAAATGAGAGACTAACAGAGTTAACCAAGTATGTTTATGAAAAAAAGAATGCAAACTCTCACCCACCAACCTAGCTGGCATGCTTTATTATTGGTTTGCTCCTCAGCAGGACCCCAATACTGGTGGTGTGGATGGGCTTGACAGTCATTTGAGCTCTTTGATGTAGCTCTTTTTACACACTAAGTAACAAAGGGATCCACAAGAAAATGCACATAAAATTACCTATAAATCACCAGATGGGAACTTATTGTGGTAATCTATGGTAATGTAAAACTCTTAGTGGGATCTTGAAGGATAATCAGTGACCTCCATTCCTCTAGAGGGGGCGTTATCATCCCTGCTTCTAGTGGGTGGTTTGATGGTTAGGTTTCAGCGGTTGATGGAAATTGAGAGGTTGAGCTGTACTTGTGGCTGCACTGTTGTGTTAGTGGTGTCTAGGTATTGTGTTAAAATTAGCTCTCTAACATGTTCCCTGCACATTGCGTTGGCAATGTGCCACCTGTTTGAACCCATGGATCAGCATGTTATAAATTAGGGCTGATGAGGGTTTGGGATCTGATCTGTGGACCAGAGACTAATGTCTGCATGATCACAATTTTGTTAGCATTAGTATGTAGGTAGAGAGTGGGTTCAACTCATTCAGATTCAGAAGGACTGGCTGTATCCCTATGGGTGGCAAACTAAAGTTCAAATAAAGGTGCTGATGGGATTGATGGTGTATAAAGCCACTAGGTATTTAAAAATTGGTTGATGGTGTTGCGATTATCAAGGAGGCTAGCTGTACTCTGTCCCCATGCATACTCTATCTATTTTAGAATAAAATGCTGTGGCCTACTAGGGTGGGGTGCTCAACGGTGGTACTTAAATTGTCACCAAACCATGACTCTGTGAGCCCAAGTGACAGAGGTGTCAGTAGGTCATTGCTTGTTGGAGGGTCTTCGAGTTGATCAGGTGGTGACTAGGCCAGGTTTTACCCTCTTTCAAATGCCAGGAATATCTTGAGTCTATCCTCCAATTTTATAAGCCAAAACAACATCCTAACTAGTCTCTTGCTAGTCCTGTATCACAAGGCTACTTTTTATAGTCCAAAAATTGCATTTCTCTCCAAACAGCCAATTTGAAATTCTTTAGTTCTTATTCAATAACCTCTAGCTTTTGAAAAATAGCGAACCAACGGTGGACTCCAATGGCCGCACCTCCTCGATGTGTTCCCCAAGTGATAATTTAGTGGTATATTCAAAGTTAGTGTGCACGATCAGCTCCTGCAGCCACCGTTGTAGGATGCCAACTGCCAGGCAGATATACAATACTTTGAGAATACTGGAGAGGTGCACTCCTAGATGGGTATTATGTCAATAAGGAAGCTCAATCAGTATCTTCGTAGAAAAAATATACGTCTTTATTTCAAACAATCCATAAGGTTTATGCAAAACATCAGCCAACGCGTTTCGTTCAATGGTTGAACTTCGTCAGGGCAATCGTGATTGCTGGCAAGTAGTGGCGAATGTTGCGCCCGTTACAAAGTGGGTCTTGGAACCCGATCCGGTCCAGAACCGGTCTAAAGTGAAGATTTAATATGTAGATCTCGAACTGCGCCTGTGCGGTGGGCCTCCTTGATAAGAGCCCAGTTAGTATTCCTGCAGTCCGTCGAAATTACGTCTCAACTCAAGGAAAAGCATCCCGGATGCAACATTCGCCACTAGTTGCCAGCAATCATGATTGCCCTGACGAAGTTCAACCATTGAACGGAACGCGTTGGCTGATGTTTTGCATAAACCTTATGGATTGTTTGAAATAAAGACGCATATTTTTTCTACGAAGATACTGATTGAGCTTCCTTATTGACATAATACCCATCTAGGAGTGCACCTCTCCAGTATTCTCAAAACCTCTAGCTTTTGCGTACTATGGAAGGATTGTATCTTTTCTTTAAAGAGTCAATTAATGTGCCCTTGGATTAGAAAGAGGTTTATTCTTAAATTCCTAAAACACCAGCTTTGTGGACAATATGCAATCTTCCAATGCCAATTCTAAACATCCATGTGTCTTCAAATAAGCCTTGATTATTATGATAAAGACATTCAAAGGTTTCTTTCAGAGCCATGTGTTTAAAGACAGTGTCTATCTATTTTAAATCTCCATAATTGTTTACAACTGCGTTATGGGGAACTGCAATTATGGAACAGTGGAGGAATGTTCCAACACCATTGTGTTGTGTTATGTTACATTTTATACTTGATTTCTAAAGTGCACATACACCCTTGGATTTCTTGGTGCTGGTTGCTAAGGATACCACAGAGTGGAGCACCTTATTCAGTAAATTGCCTTAAGATTGTTCAAAAAGGTGGTATGAGAGGTTATGGTTTTAATGGCAAGGCTTTCACGAGTCAGGACTGAGATGTTTTGTCCATTGTATGACGATTTCTTACATGGATGTACTCTCAGGAGATGAAGGGTGCTGCTTGGAGAATACCTGTGTTTTGATTGAAAGACACAGAAAGATGTTTCAAAAATGAATTTATACATTGTTCACTAGACTTTAAAGCAAATTCTGGCATTCATAGGAAACCAATGTAAATATGCCAGTATTAGTTTCGTTTTGACAGATTGACGTTATTGCAGCAAATTGTTATTTCTTCCTTCATACCATTCTTCCAATAATCTAATCTATGTCTGCACAGTGCAGAAATGGCTACTCTTCTACTTTCAAGTTTAAGGAGCGGAAGAATAGATTTAAGGTTGTGCATATAAAAGGTCAAGAAGAGATAACTGAAGAGATTTGAGAATCTATCTTTACCTTAGAATCAACTTTGACTTCTAGGTATTCAACATTGCCACCTGGAGCAGCAGAGGGTCTGCAGAAGGTGGGCCAAAGTTTAGTTTACCATATGCAAGAGTTTCCCTTAGTAACTAGATTGCAGGTTGATCTTCGGCCAAATTTTTTCCATCCTCTCCCTCAATTGCAGAGCCACCTCATCATGGCCCTGAATTTTGAGGGAGTGCCATATTTAGATGAAAGTTCAATTGAGTGTCACCTGCATCAATGTAGAATTAAATCCCAAAACATCTGATCTGAACATAGAACTCTGGTGCTCAAAGGTTGGTGGGGCAACCTATATTGGCAAACTGCAATTTTCTGGGTCTTGATTTCGAGGAAGGAGGACAACCATTCGAATACAGTGCCAGATAGCCAACAGAGGATAAGACAGGAGAACAAGAAGGCATGTCCATAGTGTCAAATCCCACTGAGAGATGGAGAAAAATCAGGGCACAGTGCCTTTCAGCATATGCTGCTATTTTCAAGTCATCTATGGTAAAAGCATGGGTAAACCATTGATATTTGGGTGCAAAACAGTTTTGGCACCATCAATGATATGATTGCCTTCTGGATATGTGGACACTTAAGTGGCCACAAGTGTCATAGGATCTTAATGACAGCCGGTAGGAGGGTGATGGTTCTGTCATTACATAGAACATTAGAGTCCAGATTGGGCTTTTTAAGCAGTGGTTTTACTATGACCTGCTTCGATTCCACCTGGAAAATGCCAGATTCTAAGGAGAGTTTGAGGGTTTCATATGTGGTTATGATAAGGTACTGAGGTTTATTGAATAGTATTCCGATAGATATTGAGTGGAAGAGAGAGCCTGTTGGTTCATTACGGTTATCACACCCATCCAGAAAAACAACACTTCAGTCATCAAATCAGGTCAGTATGGCAAGTTCCACGGTGGACAGCAGAACAGCGCGCGTCTTCTAAACACTTCCCTGTTGTTATTGCAGGACATCAATAAGCCTGCAATAGGAATTCCATCAGAAAATTGACCACATAATATCAATGCCTAAATATTGAGACCCAAAATATCAAGAATCTTACTATAAATAGATCGTACAGGTTTTCTCTACTTAACTTTGCATCGATGAACCTTGGTTTCCCACCCAGGTGTGAACTGTCTCTTTGAAGAAGCAATGATGCAAACTGTACTTAAGCTACACCCACACACAGCCATACAAGGAAGTCTTGCCACTTTAACCAAAGCATTTGGAGACACCTCCAAAAATCTGCACTAAGTGTAGAATATGCACCAAACAGACAATTTGCCTTTGAATTAAAAGAATTATTACACTATCCATTGTCCCTATAACAGAGAGCTAACCACTACAACTAACTTATGGAAAGTCCATTGTACCAACAAAACCACCGCAAACTAGGGGCCTGGTTGCGAGTTTGGCAGTCGGACCGCCATTGAGGCAGTTGGGAGAATGCCACCAAGCTGGCAGCTTCCTGACCGCCATATTATGACAACACCGCCGAGCTGGCTGTGTTGTCTCGGCGGTGCAACAGCAGCTGCATGCTTCCGCTCATAGAGAGCAGTGACAGAGCTGCTCAAATCGGTGCCCTGTGTGCCATGCACCATCTTTCAAGCAGTGATGGAATGTCTATGACAGCACCATGGCTCAAGAAGACAAAACCCACAATGCAGTAGAGGATGGCACAATGCCTTCCAATCTACATTAGGAGGAGCACACCCTACCCTCTACAAATTCATAGAAGGCCTACTAAAAGAACATAGTTACCAACAGCTAAGAATGGAGCAATCATTGACACAAACTAAATCTAAAATTAGTAAACAAACCATTAGAATGTACCACATGCTAAAATTTAAAGATACATTCTTTATTAACAACAAAGGAGTACACTACTTAGAATCAATAGCAAAAACCCCATTATAAAAAACACAAACTATCTACAATATAATCAATAAACCCTGTCATAGGTGCACACCAGCATAACTAACATATTTTTAACTAAATGTTAAACAAATGGTTTTTATACAACAGTCAACACAACATACAAGTAAAATATCCAAAAAGACTGATGCATAAAAATAATGTGTTTCTTAATTAGTTAAAAATTAAGAAATTACCAACCACAAAGCACAAAAATTACAAATAAAATCAAAAGGGTCCAAGTATATGCATGACATAGAAATATAAATATAAAATAACGTCTAACAGTTACATCAAATAGACATACATAATAAAATCTAACATTTCCAGCCTACAAATAATTACGTAAATAAAACTTACTACTCTGTAGCTGTAGTTTTTTATCCATATCCATGTTGTCAAAATATAACCACAAAAAAAGATAAAAATACATCAAAAAAAGCCCAAATAAAAAAAAACAAAAAAAAACAGGTGCAATTCACATCCAACAAAGCAATCCCCATTATGAGGAACCATAAAAGCCTGAAAAATTATATAAAAACAAGGAAACACTCCAGGAAACTTGAAAATCAAAGACAATCAAAATTAAATAAAATGGTTTACTAGAAACCAATATAATTATGAAATTCCACAGGTTCAGACAATAACTTCAGATCGGTAAACATTTTAAAAAACATGCAAAACCCACCCAGAGAAAAACTATCTTCAAGCATAATAGAAATATTATTTTTAAAGTATGCAAAACACATAGCATAACATTATATAAAATATCAATACAGGACTACCAAACTCTAACTAGGCCTAAAACACAGCACTATTTAAAAAAGATCCCACAGTATGAATTAAAAATTGAAAAAGTTAATACCAACACTACTACTACCATTAACTAGTTCCACCTACAACCCTCATCCCAAAACTCTATAAACAGAAACTTAAATAATGTTTTAACTTATCTGACAAGCAGCAGCGCTATTCGCCACCAGGAAAACCATTGAAATATGACACGATATACTACACAAGTAGAGTCGGTGGTAAAATATGGCCACTAAATGAAAACAAACTAAAATACCAACTCCCTGTAGAATAACAGTGGGACTTTAAGTATAAATTATTTAAAATGTTTAAAGAATGTAAACCATAATAATAAATGTTAAATGAAAGTAAAAAACTGCTATGTAAGGTATAAAATAAAGAATACTATAAAAACAAAAAAAGAAATAATATAGGGCCTGATTATAATGACGGTGGAACCGCCACCAACAGCCCGTCGGTGGCAGTCCCACCGCCATCTGACCCATGGTATCCGCCCACCATATTACAATGGCAGGTGGATAGGTGGCGGTCGACAAGACCGACCGGCACGCATCTGATGGGCTCCTTGAGCCCACCGGTGTAGCCGAGGGGGTTGTAGTCCCTACCATGGTGGCGGTGTCTGCCAGGCACCGCTGTAGGGATTACAATGTCCCTTTCCGCCCGCCTTTTCACGGCGGTTAACCCACCATGAAAAGGCTGGCAGAAAGCGACATTGGGGGCCGGTAGCGGGCCCTCTTTTCGTCCTGGTCCTCTGATGTGGGCACTGCAGGGCACCCATGGTGCCCCCCTACATATCCCAGCACCATGTGGCAGGTACCGAATTGTGCCTGCCACGTAGTGCAGGGATATGTGCAGTGTCCCTATTTTGCATTGCGGCGGGTGCTGCAGCCAGCAGCACCCACCGCAAAGCAAAATATAGGCATTGTGACAGCCGTGGTGGCGGTCTAATCAGCCCCATAGTAGTTATAATATATTTGAATACCTATATAAAAGATGTTTGAAAAAAATAATGGTGCCAAAATGCATATAGCTGAGAATTGTTTTTTACCATATTGAAAAAATAATGTAAAAATGAAAAAAGTTAAACAATGTTCTGAAAGATTATGGGCTTTATTATGAGTTTGGCGGTGCGGGAGTGGGACTACCCCACTACCAGCCGCACCGCCAAACCTGTGTGCGCACCGCCCTCCAGATTTTGACTTCTTTTGTCACTGACGGAAAGTTCTTTGGGGGTCCCACAGTGGTGCCTATAAAAATGGCGCCTCAATGGGAATGCCAAACTAAGTTCCTGCAGTCTATGCCCTGCAGAAACTGGGGGTGCATGCACACAGGGGGCACACCAGGCCCAGAGGCACAAAAGGTCCCTGTAGGGCCCCTTTTGTTTCCTCACCGCCAAACTTTTCACGGCGGGCTCACCGTCGTGAAAAGTGAGGGGGGAGGAAACTCATAATATGCTTGACGGGGCCGCAGCGTACCAGCCAAACATATTACGGCCTCAAAACCGCTGAAGGACTGCCAGGGATCGCAGATACCTGGCGGCAGCAGCGGTCCATCTGACCGCCAAACTCATAATAAGGTCCTAAATAACTTGTATGTTATTTAAAAATGTAGTAAAATATTGTTAAAAAAGAACCATAACACTTTTTTCTCATGTATAAAAATATACATGTATTAAAAATGTACACATATACATTGAATAAATGTTGAAAAATAAATAAAAATCACAAACTGTTCAATGTACCTTTATTAATTATAAATGCAAATATTAATATTGTATGTGAAAAATACAATGCTTAAAGGGTTCCATATAATACCTACTCTTTAATAAAAGAATATTACACTAAACATGTTATATAGTAAAATGCTTATAGTAACTAATTCTACTTTGATTAAAACCATTTTGGAGACTAATTTCTGCACTAAAGAGAACAGCATTCAATGTAACGCATTTAAACAGAGATGTTGTATACTAAAGGGGTGAAATTTACTAATCACACTCCAATCTCAACCATTTAGGGGAAGGCATTAAACACTATGGGCCCGTTTCCGATTTTGGACGGAAGGGCTCCGAACGATGGTCGGAGCCCCTCCGCCCGAATCGGAACGTGCCTGCCGGATTCCTTTCCGACCGAGCCATTCCGATGAGCTCGGTCGGAAAGGAATCCGCCTCGGATTTCCGGATGGCGTCCGCCGTTCGGAAATTCTTCAGTACTCCCCCGGCCGCCTCTTTACGACCGAGGGAGTACGATGGCAGTTTTCCACTGCCTTTTTGTGCCGGTCTTTCCGGAAAACTGTCTTTGGGGGCCCCCAGTAGACAAGTGGCGGCCTGGGGGCACCTATGGTGCCCCTCTGTTGATCCCTGCACCCGGTGGCAGGCACCTTGGGGTGCCGGCCACAGGGTGCAGGGATGAACTGCACCCCTGCTTTTCACAATGCAAGCATGCATTCCGCTCGGAATGCATGCTCCCATTGTGAAGTATACGAGTGCGACCAAACAGGGTTCGGTCGCATCGTACTTGCAGGGCCGTAACCGACGACAGCAGGTCGGTCGGTTACGGCTCCTGACCGATGTCTGACGGACCTGAGTCCGTCCGACATCGGAATCGGGCCCTATAGGGGTAACATTTAACTATTCCCACTTCAATCTCAACCATTAAGGGCAGTGATACTCAAAGTATGGCCAGGGGGCCACATGCATGACCTTTACATGTAGCCCCCTGGTCAACAGCAGTATTGGGCTGCTGTTTACTTGACTCAGCGCTATGATTAAAAACATGTTAACTAAACAGACAAGCCTTTATTTAAACATTAGTTGAAGTTAAAGAAAGGAAGTAACTAGATTGTCCTGCACTGCTTAATTTGGGAATCCCTTCATTTTTAAAGACCTATTGCAGCAAAAGGGTAAAAATATGATAAGGTCTCTTCAAAAATCATAAAGTGTATTTCATCAACATGCACTACCATTTCCCCTGTAAGAAATGTTACAGTGGCAAAATGTGTATAATTCCCGTATTTTGCATTCCATGAAGTTTGCAAAATTTCTCGAAATTTTGCATTACACAATTTTATAACTTTTGAATGCAGGAGAACTTATACATGCAGAAAATATCTTATTAAGATCCATTTTCTGCTTAAACCAGTGTCCTGCCAGTATATTGCAAGGCTTTTTAATACATGAAATGACATCACATGAAAAAAGTAACAATATGCCAGAAAATCGCATTCTGCTCTAAAAGCACCATTTTATGCATTTTTTGAGAGTTTACTGTGAAGATTACGCAATTTTGCAAACTCCTAATTTTAACCGCATATCCAGAATTGTACCCGAACCAGGGAAGACATACCAGCTCAGCCAAAAGTACCACATTCTGTACAACAATTGTTATGGTAACTCAGTGGATTCATATGCATTTTGCTATAGATAGAGGTGTAACATCAGGTTACAGGTTTAAATACAACCACAAGGAGATGATGGACGGAGTGCTGAAACTTTTCAGACACTCACCCCCATTCACAGATCTGGGTTGAATCCATCATCGTTCTTTAGCTCACTTTGCAACCCCAGTTCAGACCCAGCTATATGCAAATCAGTCTTGACCCTGTGCCTCATGGGAACAGTCCAGACCGAACTGCCAAGCCATGTCTTCCCTGGACCGGAAACAAGCATCCTGGGACCGGTTTTGGGCTAACAGCCCTCATCAGCCAGGCTATCTTGAATCCAGTGGCAAAGTGAGCAAGGGACCCACGTCTGGGCATACCCTGCCAACTTAGGGCGAACAAAGCAAACACAAGGAGATGATGGATGGAGTGCTGAATGAAATACAGGTTTAAATACCCCTTTAGGGTCAACTCAGTCTTGCATCTTGCTGTGATTAATAAAATAAGTGGCATTGAGATGGATAATAACATAAAATCTTCACACCAGCAACTGCAGTTATAGACACAATTTATATATATTTTCTTAATATTTGTTTAATTTGTCTATGCCTACAGGAGTCAGAGCAAAAGGTGCCACTGTCACTAGGGCCTCTCTTCTTAGTTGCCGACTGACTATATATATATATATATATATATATATATTTATATTTATATTTATTTATTTTACTTTTGACATCATCTTGGCACTAGAAACCTTTGTTGCTGGCCTTGGCCATCATTATACTTCTGAAATGTAAAGTACCTCCAAATTGCAATACCTGCTTCCAAAATAAGATATGGTGGTTTTATTGAGGAGACCGTTGCTACGGATGAGATTTTTGTGAGAGTTTTCTGGACATTGTACATTGAGCACAGTAAAGCAACTTTGTCTTGATTTCTTTTACTGACCTGCATACTTGCGTACCTTAATCATTTACCTTGCGAGATAATATTTAGATATAATTTAACTCGACTTATTCCTCAAGAACTGTTCTAGACAATCAAAATATTTCCCCCATGCGAGAAACTGACTTGTTGGGCTATGTTTCGCAGTGTACGGTGTAAACAGGTTTCCATTTGTCATTCCTTGGCTAACTTTTTACGGCACGTCCATACAGACAAGGCAGTTTGAGAAAATTCATGATGTGCGTCTGTCAGAATTTATAATAAAAGCCGAGGAACTACCTTTAAATGGTGAGGTGGAGGATACCCCCTTATCTTCCAGAACCTCAACCTGGATTCGAAGCCCAGACACCCCTATACATGTCTGGCATGCCTGAGATTTAACTTCAATGTCCTTTTCTACCTTACTTATACTGGGATTGACAGAATTGAGCTTCTGAACCCCCATTAAAATTGGTGAAAGGACATCCAGTATATGATCAGAATTAATAGTGGATTCCTCCAACAAGGATAAAATAGACAAGAGAATCCTCTCTAAAACATAAAATATCTCAAGGACGCCCCTCCCCCCAATCAATTATCTGCTACGTTTAATATTTGAAGAAAATCATGTACCCCTTTATCTGGCGATGCCTCTGACGCCTCCAGATTTGTCAAATCTGATGAATGCACACGGGACACACTGGAGGAGGTGCTACTGTACAGAGTTGGCATACGGGAGCAACTAGCGTGAGTATCTGATGACAGTCTCTGTACCAGCTCCCTAGCGACTGGCGTTTTCAAGTTGGCCTCCAATACTTTTTTTTTCCATCAGTATGGCAATGTGCGGCATTGTATAATCCTCCAAGTCCCCAGGTTCAAGGCTGCAGTCTAGAGTCTGTGGCTTGTGGGGGGACATTTTAAGGGAAAGATGAACAGGAGATTGCACAGCGTAGCTCAGAGGACTAAATTTATCGACAGTGAATACCAGCGACTTTTCAGCAGAATTTATTTCAGGTTGAATCTCAACATTTTCCACGGGCATGTCCATTTCCATCTCTGTATCTTCCGCCACAAATGGTAGAGAGCACTCATCAATGGCCTGTATTAATTAAGGTATTGGGGTTACGCCCCCAATATTTTGTTTAAAAAACTTAGGGAAATGTGGAACAGTCGGCTCAGAAAGACTGGGGCAGACACCCACCTCGTCCACACAAACTACCTCAGAGGCCAATCCCAGTCCCGAGACCTTATCCTTTGCCACTGTGCCCCTTGCGCCCTTCGAGAACATCGACATCACAGCGGGATGGGATTTCAGATGTAACACGTGACCCCGGGGTTTCCTTCGCTTGATGGTTTTTAGTAACTTGAGAGGACTAGAGTGATCAGAGGTGCGACAAGCTGACCCTGGCGATCCTGCGGGTGATCCTAAAGAGGCAATTGAGCGCCCTGAGCGTAAGCACTTTGAGGGCATTACCAGCTAATTATATTAGTTTGTGGCTTGAAAACAAAAATGCCATGGCACCAACCAGCCCTTGGCACCCTCCAATGACTCTAGTGACTTTTTGGCAGTGGCACTAGGTTCAGCAGTAACTTCAAGTGTGGAAAAGGCAGTGGTACTGCGGGGAATACAAGGCACTGCTGAGGGGGTGGCAAGTAGCTACGATGTTATGATCCGAAGGTGGGGTTTAGTGGCTGTTCGCATGCCCTTGTAGAGCTCCTCGGGGCTCCGTAAATGCTCCGTAAATGCAAACGGCAGTAGAACAGGTCAACGACTCCAACGGAGGGGGGTTGGGGCTGGGGGACAGGCAAAGGGACCAGCGAGGACCACCTGAATCCGCAGCCCACAGCAAAAAAGATGGCACAGAGGCAGCTGACCAGAACAACGGTCCCCATGGTAATCTGGAGTCTAATGGGTTGATGGCCACAGGCTGTAGTAGCAAGCCTGCACCTGCCTGCACCAGCAAGTCCTTTGTACCTCACGGCAGGAATGGCGGGAGTGGAGACTGCAGGGTTGGCGGGGGGTAGCTACAGTCACCCACACCCCTGGATTGTGAAAGAGTCAGATGCTGGGACCGGGAAATCGAGGAGCAGGGAGCTCAGGACCTCTCGCAGCATTACCAGCCCCGCCCCCTTGCGTCGGTCGTCACACGTCACCTCAGTCGTCACTGAATTATCTGGCCCGTAAAAAAAGAGAGTCCTAATTCTAACATGTTGTATAGTGTCACTATAGTGCATAACTTTATTTACCCACATCTATAGATGTAGATCATGTTACATCGGAGAGAGGCGATAAGAAAGTACCTTTAATATAAAAATATTTTATTTCTGGCCCTACTGAAAGTGTGGCATAGTCTACCAAATGTGTTCTCGGCCTACAAATAATTATTTGGTTTTCCATTGCGCTTCATACGAAGCTTGAGCTTGTGTACAGATATGCATTATTGTCAAGCTCTTCCGCACTGGGAGGCCCTGTCCAGGGCAGCAATGCACACTATAAATTCTATTAACATTACAAACCGCAGTTCTGTCATATCTAGGCAACATACATAACCAGTTTTATTATATCACATTTAATTGTACTAATTTCACCATTCATACACCTCATAGTACTAAGCCGTCTGCACTGAAGTCTACTCGCCACCGGTTTTGTTTTAGCTGTGTTTCAAATGCCCACGTCACTGAATTTTCAGGAACTTTTGAACCGTTTGAGCTAGAAACTGAGGGGCATATTAGCAAGACCCACATTAAAATTATCGCCGTTTTAACGGCAGGAAACTGCCGCTAAAACGGCGATAATGGGCTTGCTAATATGCGTTATGGTATTCCAATAGAAGCCCAGGTTAGATGTCCTGCACATCTAACCTGGGCTTCTATTGGAATACCATAACGCATATTAGCAAGCCCATTATCGTCGTTTTAGCGGCAGTTTCCTGCCGCTAAAACGGCGATAATTTTAACGTGGGTCTTGCTAATATGCCCCTGTATTTTTTTTGATCTGCAGATTATGCATCTGATCATGGATTATATGACAAATGCAGCAAATCCATAATTGTGTGGAAAAGGCTGTTACCGCACATATTGCCTTTCTCAATAAAGAAGTCATAACTCTTACGAAGTTTCAGTAACTTATATGGCACAGCTGCTCACCAAGCTAAAATATACATCCAAAAAAAACGTATTAGTAATCACATAGGCAAAACCTAATGCATTTACCAAAGCTTGTTTAAAATAGCAGAGGCTTGAAATAGTAGAGGATGTTGATTAATTTCAGAAACGCATCCCTCCTCAAAAATACCGAAAAAGGAGAAGGTGGATATGATTTCGAAATGTTCAAAGAAATATAATGCATAGAAGCTACAATATGAATTTAAAGGGGTTTTTCTTGTGAAAACGAAAGAAGCATTGGTGTTTAACTTTCTGCGTGCTTGCAGGTGAAGTCGCTGTTCTGCTCAACAAATGCACTTGTACTGGGTGCTTAGCTCTTATTAAATCGTGAGGGTGCCTTAGCTACTGGCGATTTTTTTATGTAGCATGACCTTGATTGATCCAAGGACATTACAGCGCTTGTCTGATTTTTTTCTAAGGCACAGACAGATTAAGTGATTTGTCCATAATCACAGGAGGTTGAGCAAACGCCAGGACTTGAGCCCCATTTCCAATTTCCAATGTCGGCTGCTCTAGCCTTTATAGGAATAAAGCTGCTCAGCATTTACTGAACTTGAAAACGATACTTATAGAAGTTTTTGCTGTGAGCACAGACACAAAAACGCCTTGTCCAGATTTCAGCCTTTCAAGCTATCGCACCTACTTCTACTTGCTCCCGGCCTCGTGCTCTGTCTGCTCAGGTAGCCAAGGGGTGTGTATTATGTTGCAGGAGGCCCCATCCCCCAATGTCTGACAATCACGGCCTGGAGGTGCTTTCAGCAACGTTGGCTACTTGGCCCTTTGTTATGCAGATGTGTGCATTTGCACATCTTTGGCTGACCATGGAAACGCCCTGACGCCCTTTCTTTCTCTTTGCACAGGAACACTGGCCAGAGCCTCTGGGATCTTTTTAACAAGAATCGAGGGAACCACGTAATTTTGAATGTCAGCACATATCAAATAAGACTCGGCGCTTGACAGCAGGAAAAGTTGTAGTTTTAGACATACCCATTAGCTGGAAAATATGTATGGGTATACTATGGTGCATCCTGCTTCTGCTATTCACCTTTCATTAACCTTCTTCCTAGAACATTTCCTGACATTTCGAAAATATTATTTTAAGAAATGATGCATTGTGTATGACCGAAATGATAAGTTTAGCCCCTCATCAGTACATACACTGAAAGAAAGTATTTATTGATGTTTAAACCGCCCACAGTTTTTATGTACAGTGTGCTGCTAGATTTTGCCGTTTATATTGCTGCATGGCTGCTTATCTCAATGTAGCTTATTTAATCCACCTCGAAAAGGAAGAAAGCCCGCACTGCCCAGCCAAAGGTTGCAACAAAGGCATGCAGTGAGTTCCAATAGGGTGGCAGGAGTGAATACTTAACTCGCTGAGCTGTCTCTCTCGCCAGCTTTCAGTGTGTCTTCAATACACTGATTGCTTCTGTAACGAAGTGCACACACATTGCAATAAAAAAACATAACAAATGGTAATAAAGCATCAATAAGTCTTTACTCTAAAATGTCTCAAGTCAGGGGGCACTGAAATATCAGGCAAGCCGCAGGGGTTTTGGAGAGATAAGGCATGTGAGAATATATCACATTCAAACGCTCATGCCCCACACAACACCCTAACCCATTTGACATACAGCCTAATGTAAAAATAGCTTTTCAAATTAAGATGGCTATATAAACTTGGTCCAGTCTCTGAACAAGTTCAGATTTTTGGTATTAACTTTAGCAATAGCACAAAAATTCATTTGGGCACTCTTTTAATGGCCAATATTAACAGACAGCCTTAAGACAACATTCAGAAATTACTACACATCTTTCTGATACTAGCTATTGGTGCTAATATTTTAAAAGAGGTATCACAGCTTTAGTCCATCTACTGGTCCTGTGGCAAATTTCCAACTATACCTTTTCTATGGGTCTTTTGAAAGTGTGCTCAACAATGCACAGTAGGCTACAGAATCCATCATAACAAACTACTGTTCAAGCAGGCACAACAATAAAACTAAATGTTGAAAACATTATGGTTGATTTAAAACTTCCACATACCTTTAAGATTTGGTCACTTATCACACCACTTGCCGCTGTGCCAAGAGAAACAAATACTGGTAGAGCCAATAGGTCTGGCTTTACTGTAGCATTCAAATGTTTTATGCACGTGTTGCATGAACAAATGCTGAGTACTACAGTTAAGCTACCCTACTAGTTTTGCCACTGTGTGGAAAAACTAGCAAACATGATTCCTTTCTGCACAGTGTGCACACAGCAGATAAAGAACTGAATGTGACAAATAGTGTAATACTTCAGTACTTTTAGAATTTAAAATAGTCCCTGGTGTATTATAATGGAAGCATTTGCTGGAAGGTGGAATGCTATAACAAGTAGCCAATAGTATGAGGTGGGAGACTGACACTCCTCTGGGTAGAGCCAAAGCCCGCAATATGTATAGTTGAAATAGCTGTTAACAAATAGGGCTTACAGAGAGCTGCATGGTCAAGCTAGATCTAAAAAAGCCACACACAAAGGTCACCTTTGCATAACACACAGAATGACATTTTAGAGGCTAGTGGGAATTCTTCCATGGGCCACAGTGGGTCCTTGAATGATGGCACTAGGAAGGAAGCTCCAAGGCAATAAAAAAGACCATGTCATAACCTCCTTGAAGGACTTGTGCTGCGTGGATGACATTCACAGTACATATTGGAGAAGCCTGTGTCACTGCCAGCACAAATACGTAAGCTTTGTGCCACACATTCACAGTCTACGAACAGGTAAAGAATGGCTCAGCTGTTCATGTGTTCTGCCTTTTACAAATGTCCTTTCCTATGCTGGAGGTTAATTGTCAAAATACAGGTCTCTTCAATAGGATAATCCCTGCACCAACAGTAAGTACCATTTAAAAACTCACAAGTCGCGCGATCAGACTACTCTTTCAATCCCATCATTCCACACAAAATACTACATGGCTTTTGAAAGAACTACGGTTGAGTGGTGACTTATTAAAGATGAAACTCAACAAACCACATTCACATGAAGACTGTAAGGCAGATTAGCATTTCTGGTGGTAGTCCAGAGTGTGAGTCCCACATGCCATTAAAGAAATTTTCATGAATCTTCCGCTACTATCAGAAGAGGTCACAACTACCATGAATTTAATCGTTAGTAAGACATAGGCTACAGCAGGGGCGAACAACCAAATTAACAATACAATGAAGTTAAGTGAGGGTAAATGTGGAGGTACACACTATAGTTTAAATCCAAAAACAATGTTGATGTTTTATTATGTAAACAGTAGGCCTACTGCCCCTATCCAATCCTCCTGTTTCCCCATCATTTGAATAATAGCAGATCTAATGGCCACACTTGCTTCAAGACCCCGCCTCCTGTGCTGCTAAGCTCTTAATAACACACTGTAATACGGAAAAAACTCTTCGCAAACACCTACAACTTCACACACTAAGCGGCCACCTGAACAAATTGAAAACTCTCACCAGAGAAGATACTGCGGTGATCATGCAGACCATCCACTCCGGGGCCCCAACAAATCCATGCCCCCCCTGCATCTACAAACTTAGAGCACTGCCAATCAGCACTGCCCTCACTCAGATCATCACCTCCATCACATTCACCACATGACTGGAAGAATTCAGAAGTCAAAACCCTTCTCAAGAAGCCATCAACCGACCTGAACTAACTGAGCAACTTCCACCCATTCTCCCAGCTAGAAAGGACATGGAAAGCCAGCCACAAAATCACCACTAGAGCCACCTGGAAGGCCACACTCTGACACTACTACCAGCAACTGAGAGACACCAAGAAACAAGCACTAGCTGAATGCATCGAAGGGAGCTCTAACAGCTGCAAGGAGATCTTCTCGATCATCAAGGAATTCAACACACCCTCTGCCTCTGCCAACAGCTTCACCCCTCTCAAAATCTCTGCGACGAACTGTCAAACATATTCCATTGAAAAATCGGAAACACCTACAACAACTTCACACACAAACCATACCCCAGAGATCTTATTCCCAGCCTGCCCATCACTTTCCAAAACTGCCACCTGAACAAATGGAAAACTCTCACCAGAGAAGATACAGCAACAATCATGCTGACCATCCACACGGGGACATAAGAAATCCATGCACCCACTGCATCTACAAACTTGGAGCACTGCCAATCAGCACTGCCCTCACTCATCAACACCTCCATCACATCCACCACACGACTGGAAGCATCCAGAAGTCAATGCCCTTCTCAAGAAGCCATCAACGGACCCAAACCAACTGAGCAACTTCCACCCAATCTCCCTGCTCCCCTACCCAGCCAAAGTGATACAGAAGGCCATCAAAATGCAACTCACAAGCCACCTCAAACCATAAAACCTACTGGGCAACACTCAATCAGGTTTCAGAAAAAAACACAGCATCAAAACAGCCCTCATCGCAGCCACCAATGGCATCTGGATCATCATGGACCGAGGAGAAACAGCAGCCCTCACCCTCCTTGACCTCTCTGCGGCATTTTGGCATATGGCACAGTCTCCCACAACACACTCATCAGAAGACAACAAGAGATCAGAATCCAAGGACCCACACTCAGCTGGACCTGCTCCTTCCTCATGGAAAGAACCTAAAAAGTTAGACTCCCTTCACTTCGGAGACCACAAACCTGATCTGCGGAGTCCCCAAGGTTTCATCTCTCAGCCCAACCCTTTCAATATCTACATGACATCACTTACCAACATCATCTGAGCCCAGGGCATCACCATCCTCTCCTATGCCAATGACACCCAACCCATCCTTTCCCTGAAGGACACAACAACCTCCACCAGAACCAACTTCACCAACTGCACAACTTTGGTAGATGAATGGATGAGAACCAAATGTCTAAAGATCAGCGCCGACAAGACAGACGTACTGGTGTTTGGAAAGAAGACCTCCCCATGGGACCACACCTGGTGGCTGACAGGGCCAACACAAACACCCAACAACCATGGCAGAAATCTGGGGATCATCCTGGGTGACAAACTCAAGAACATGGCACAAGCCAATTCATTGAGTACTGCCTGCTTTCACATCCAACATATGCTACAAAAAATCTTCACATGCACCAAAGTACTCGTCATCCAAGCACTCCTCACAAGAAGGCTCGACTACATCAATGCACTCTATGCCTGAATCGACAAGCAACTCCTACAGAGACTTCAGACCATACAGAACTCTGCCGCTAAATGCATAGTCAACCTCCCTCACCGCACTCACATCTCACCTCACCGCACTCACATCTTACCTCACCGAGCTCCACTAGCTACCCATCCACACACACAGCCAATTCAAACTCCTTACACACACTCACAAAGTTCTGCACAACACCGGACCAACATACCTAAACAACTGCATACACTTTCACCACCCCACCAGACACCTACGCTCAGACTCACTCTCACTTATACACAACCCCTGTATCCACAAAAGCAGATCAGAAGGTTGCTTGTTCCCCTACATTGCACCCAAAGCATGGAACAACTTCCTACAACACATCAGAGCCTCCTCCTCACTTCATGAGTTTTGCAAGAAGCTGAAGACCTGGCTCTTCAAATAACTCTGCGGGGACCACATGCATGCTCAAGGCCTGGATGCCTCGCAGGTGATTATTGTGCGTCCCAACGGAATTCATCATAGAACTACTTGAAGTAACCATGATGAAGAACTTTTTCCTATTTCAAAACGAGTTCTTCCTACAAACCAAAGGAGTGGCCATGGGCGCAGCCTTTGCCCCGGATTTGGCCATCCTGTTCATGGATGACTTTGAACAACAATTCATCTTTAACCAGGCAAATCCCTATAAAACTAAGGTCACACAATGGCGCCGATATATAGACGATGTTCTCCTGATCTGGACGGGAGAAGAAAATGACCTCCATGACTTTTTCGAATGGCTCAACACCAGATCCAGCGACATAAAATTCACCATGAATTGGCACAAGAATACTATGGACTTCCTTGACATCACTATCAAAGTGGACAATGATCACCTCTACACCATACTCTACCGAAAACCAGCAGAGAGGAACACTCTGTTAGGATACTCCAGTCACCATAATAGAAGCTTACATGACAACCTGCCTTTTGGGCAATTCCTGCGCATCCGAAGGAACTGCTCTCTCAAAGACGACTATTTCAAAGAGTCAGACGATCTGATCATCCGTCTCATCGAACGTGGGTACCCCAAAAGGCTAGTGAAACGGGCTAGAAAGAGAGCCTGGTATTACGACCGAGATGCGCTCCTAAGGGTTACAAAAAGGAATAAATTATAATAAGGCGGTACCAGTGTCAAAATAAAAAACCCGTAGGTTAAATGTTACCTATGAGGCATGATGTGCCTAGGTAACTAAAAAGGTCAAGGTCAACATGTTTCGCGCCCCCGTGGTCCCGTAGGATCCGTGGCGCTTCTTCAGGACCAGGTGTGTGATTAAAATGTTGTGTGGTGCACGTGAAAAGTCAGAGTGCACGGAAAATCAAGAGTTGTAAGTGCGTAGAGGGTGTAATCGCCCTCCACGGTATTCAGGGCAGGCCCAACCTAAAGGCTAGTACCGGTGGGCTACAACTAAATAGTTGAAACTGCTACCTGATAGGAGGCCTAAAATGCGAGGAGAAGTACTCCAAAAGGCTAAGAACGTGGGTTGCCCGCACCTTACCGGGATCAAGCTTCGGGTGCCGGCTCATCTGCACCAACCCGCACCTCACGTCTGCCCAATTTATTCCTTTTTGTAACCCTTAGTCAATTTTAAATCACTGCACACACTTGCACTTCTCTTGTTTAGGACTCCCTCCAGACACTCGCATGCACCAAACGGCGGTTCGCAAAAGATCTCCGACAAAGTGACCCTTCGGGGGACCCGTTGGGCATTGCAGCGCCGGCCCAACGAGGAGCAACCGCCCGATGATGAAGCATGACATCCTCCGGGTGTGTGAGGGCAACAAGGAACAGACTTGTTCTTCCCTAATACTCTGGGAGTCCAAGACCAAGTTTATCCAAATCCCCCCACTTAGTTCCCTCCTTCTGCCTTCTTTTTTCTTTTCTTTTTTCTCTCTCAGGAGATAGCATTACTTTGCATACCTCCCTAGGAGCAGTGTCCTCTCCCTTGTGCATTTACATTCAACAGTATATACATGCAATGAACATACTTGGTTATCTTTTTCATGCCAATGTATATATTTCGCAACATAGGTGAATAATACGCTAATTTTATTTATGTGCAGTTCATATTTTTAAATAACAAGCACGTGGTTTCAAGAGACCCATATCATCTTTGTAATATTTATTCCCAATATCGCTGTCTGATGTTACTTTAAATTGGTCTCGATATGTTGTTTGCACATGTGTAAATATGGAAGTATGCAACTATGTTTAAGAAATATGTTCCTTTCTTGAGTCAAAACATGGTATAACCCTATTATTCATTCCCCGATGTCATCCACACAACAATGAGTTAACTGCTAGCGGACATAAGCATTAAGCAGGAATAGACACAACAATGAGTTAACGGCTAGCGGACATAAGCTTTTGAGCAAGCAATGCCTTCTTTCCGTTTCCATGGTTTCGCCACCTCATGATCCGGTACGGGAGGCATGAAGCGGCTGCACCCAACGTGCACGTTTTCCGCTCCGCGTTTAAATACGTGCGCCTGTAACCGCGAGCTCATTCTACAAGTAGACATCGAGGCGAACAGTACTACATTGAGGTGAGGTCCCATTGATAGGTGCTAAGCAGGCGCTACCGCAGGCTTTAGCGTCGATTCTTTTGACATGCCGTTTTTATTTACACTATTTGTTAAACGCTCCGTTATCGCTTATTTTAACATCGTTTCCTTTGCCACAATATTACACTGACTTTTTTCTCTTATGAACAGGTCCCCAATGAGTTCAGTAATGTGCACGCCCAGGGCCTATTTGAAATCACAAACTGTATTACTTTGTCTATTTTGTTAGGATTTCTAGTTTTTAAACGGGCCTTTTACAAACATAAATAGCTCCTTGTGTACACCCTGCCTAAACTCAGCCTCCATGAGGCTTTCATCTATAGATTTGTCCTTCTCAGTAGACGCCTTTCCCCGTTCTAACGCATAACATTTTTGTACCTTATCTTTCCAGATCATTCACTGTTAACTGCTTAGGATCTAGTGACCTACAGTTTGTTACTGTCCATTATGTACGCGCACGGAAGGCCGTAATAATGCCAACCTCTCCCTAACTTGCATAGTAAGTGTCACTACACAAAGGGAGATGCTTTTTGCACTGCTGTTTAGGATTTACTCCTAAATGCACCGTCTAACATGTGTTTCCTCCTCAAATAGGAGCTCTGATGAGCCCAACTTTCAGCTTACTGCCCAGCCTTTACGTTTGCGCTGGATGCACCAATAGGTAAACCTTACCTCTTTTTAGCCACATTCACTTCCCCATGTGGAGACACCATGCCCCACTAATCACGTATCATTCATCTTACTTCCAGGTGCTCTCTCTCTTTTCACTGTCCTGAAGGCTGGAATCACCTAGCTATTTACTCAGGGGTCGAAACGTAGACTACAACTAGCACACAAGCCCTGACAACTGTGAATTAACAACAGGGTCATTTTAAGGCTCTGTGTTATATAGGAACAATTGACCTGTGTTAGGCTGGAATTGTATCTTGAAAAAAGGTGATGGATACATGTCCCACCTCTTTTCCTTGTCCACCCTCCTCACGGTTTCACATTGACCAACAACACTCTATCTTCCTTATCTCACACCTGAGCACCTTTCTTTTAAATTTTCAGAACTGTGTGGTAATTAAAGAGCAACTGCGTTGCCACATTTAAATTACGTATTTACTTTTGCGAATAAATTGCATTTATTGCGAATATTTTTGTGAATGTTGGCTTAATTTCATTTTTGTTTTCCAAAATTGTTTATTGTTACTGTGACCACCTATATATTGTAGTACAAATCAACGTAACATAACAACATAAGATTATAGCTATCAGTTCTCCAAAATTATTCATAATCTACCTAATGTGGGCAAAGAACAGGACTGGATCAGGGTAGAAATCAGTGGTCCTAGAAGACGTGAGGCTAAACCCATCTAAAAGCGGTGAGGTGTATGAATATAAACTAGCACCACTCACTAAGACACCGTTAGGGCTCTTTTAAACAGCCAGAGTAGAAGGGATGATTCCCTCTGAGGTATATCATATCAGATAGGCTGTACCTCAAGAGATTTTGACTACCCTCACCCAACAGTCAAGATGCAACCTAGGGTTCAGTGGCTAGGTAAAAAGGCATATTGGGACCTTTCCTGAAGGTTGTTCATGAGTCATGACCTGTGAGGGCACGAAGAAGAGCAAAAACTTGTTGATGACACTCAGGAGAGTTATAAAACAATCATTATAGCACTTTCAGTCGTGTGAGAGTGAGCTAAACAAAAATAGTAGAATATTTGCTAGCCCCTACATGTTTTCAATTTAGGATTCCTTAGATCTTCTTTCACCACCAGGGGAAAAAAGGAAGAAATACTTGGGTTGTGAGAAGAGAAACAGGTGTTCTCTACTATAAGTGGAAATTGGCTTCTAGGATTAAAAAACCTCACCAAAGAGCTCCAAAAGGATCCCTCGTGAATCAAGAAATCTGATGAAGCAAGAGGCAGAATCCACTTATGCATAATACCACAGTTTAGTAAGGGAGGGTTTCTATGATTTCCTTTTTGTTGCGTTCGTTTACTCTCCTCCTACCTATTTGTTTTTGTATGTCACAGGTTTTTCTCCCTCCACACTTTTGTTGGCACATTTTCCCAAATGAAAGGAACGTCTGTAGTAATGCAATTGTTTCCCCACAGTTCTAATCTGCATTAAGCTGGGGAATTACCTTTTAAATCATAAAAAAGAAAGTAAACACCATCCACCACTCAGTCTGTCAAAGTGTTTCATATCTACTATTCACAGTTCGCAAATTCTGAAACACCTGTATCCTAGACAGATTTTTTATTTCCAGTTAGATATTTAACAGCAACGTGATGTGCATATACACATGGAATTTTGAAGGGGACTCTCAAATTATATATTTCAATTTTCTTTTTTTGATCATGACATTGCACTGATCTTGAGGCTGTGATCACCAGAGTCTCTGTTTGGTGTGCCTCAGCCGCAGCTGCTGTCAGGATATTAAGTCAGTCACATCCAGTGCTGCTGCTCTGTAAGCTACATTTCAAGGTGAGTGCTTTTGCAGCACCTCTCCCTCTCCATTCTGGGAGTTTTTATGCTCCACGTCTCTTTTTATGCTAACTGACTTTTTGTGATGCATGATTGTGCATCTGCGAGTGGCCATACCGAGGCCCTGCTTTGGACTCTGCTTGGGTTTCCTTTCTGTCTATAGTGCTAAAGGATAGGTTGGGTTTTCAAGTAAAATTTCATTTCCTTATATATCAAATATTGAATTGTATTTCCTTTCAAATGGGCAGAAGATAATGTATTATATGACTGAGTGCAACTCTGATGTTTAATATGTCTGCTTTGCCCTAGCATGCTTTAACTTCTTGGCTTTTCGTGTTTAAAAAATCATGTGCGTCTATGCAATTTGCAGAATCCATTGTTTTCTCTGGCAATATTGTTGATGTTACTAAAGTTTGTAGAAAAATGGGTGGCGTTGCTCATTTATATTCTGCACCATAAATTCATTCACATGCACGCAAACTAAATTACTTTCAACCTGTTGCAAATCATTAAAAGAGCTAAACAAGGTGCTCGGTTGCCAAACTGGAATTTTAGCACTCATTAGATCCATGATGTAAAACGACCTTTATATGGACTATTGCTAAAAGTAAAAAGCATTGACAAAGCCAATATTATTGGCATACGTGCAGTGAGAAGGATTTCTTTGAGAACATAGATGCACAGATGTATTTGGCAAAGAGGACTATTTGGAGGAGAAAACCAACAGAGGGTTTCAGAAGAAGCTGTAAAATTACACCACAGCAAATATGTTACTTAAAAGGTGCGCTGGCTATTTCTATATGCAGCCAAATTGATTGATAAGAGAACTTAGGCACAAGAAAACAACATGATATCTGCTGAATATGTGGGAATATGACGTTTGTTAACGACTAAGCACAACATTCAGTAATATTTCTCTGATGTATAGAGATGGTGGCCTGGTAGAGCAACTGTACATTAACATTTACAATGTTTCATAGAAAACACAAAACGCAGAACACCAACCTGATGACCCTAAGGTGGCGCCTTCATCTAAAAGAACATATCCAATACTGCATATTATTATGTGAACAAAGGCAAAGCAACACAAAAACTCCGAAATCATGGTACAAGCATTAAAATGTAACAATTTGCATTGATGCCTCTAGGATATTTGGAAAAAGACGATCAGATCAGTTTATATTTTATCACAGTGCAGTGCACCATCATTCTTTAATTCTTTATTATTGTCGTTTGCCACTATCAAACAGCAATAGTGACATATTCTTGGATTCAAAACTAACCCTAATTCCTTTTAGCAATGTTTACAAAACAGCTAACAATTTTCAGACACAAAAAGTCTAAATTTAATAGCGTCATGCACATACAGTTTTATTTGAATGAATAGAGAAAAGGTTAATTTGCATGAAAAATATTTGGATACATACTGGATTATGCAGCTTTCCCTTTGAAATGTCACTCCTTTCTACTGCTAGCATGTGTTTCTGATAAGCAATGTGTGTTTAAATGCAAAGTGTGTTTAAGGCTGCAGTACCACCTCCTGTCTCCGGGGGCAGATTGAGCAAAAATATAAACACACTTGATGAAACACAGGTCCCCACAAGGCAATTTTTTTAAAAGTTGTAAAAATTGACACAGACATTCCTGAAGTCATTTTATATCATTTAGAAGACATTGCCTTGTGGGGACCTGGTTTCAGGTCCCCACAGTGCAATCAAGTCCCCACAGCGTGAGTGTGTTATCACACCCAAGTCCCCACAAGGATAGTAACACTAACACTAACACTAACACACACACACACACACCTTTCCCAATGTTTTTAAGATATACTAATTGCAGAAAAATGTTAAGAAAAAAAATCATTATACAGGATCCTGCTTCAAATATGCAAATATAACTTCATTTAATCACGCGCACAGAACCATCATTGTGGGGACTCGAACATGTGTTCCTATCCTTGTGAGGACTTGCTCCAACATTGTCTATTATGATTGAATACATTCATGAGCAAATTGCTAAATGTTTTAGTTCAATACAGTACTTAAATTATATGATAGGCAATTCATATATCAATAGCTGCTTGTGTCACGGGGCACACTTAAGATGACTTTTAATGATTATGCTTTTGTTACTAGTAAAATGTAGCAGGACAAGTCCATGTAATTAGACTTACATATATTGAACACATTTTCAGAGAGAAACAAAAGAGTTAAATGGTATGAAAAAAGAAAATAATAAGAAAATAATACCTAGACAAACAAATTGGCAAGCCAAAAATCATGCAGTGTGGTCAGGTGGGAAAGCCAGGGTCAGATTACCTAGATCCGTTTTCATAAACTTCCTACCTAGACATCACCTTGCATGAATAGAGATGGTATGTGAGTATAATAATGTTCAAGAACTGATACGGACAGTGTGTGATTATAGTGATGGCAGGTGACCACAGAGATAGTGTGAGATTAGAGTGATTCCCAGGTCCCCACAGAGATAGTATGTGATTATAGTCATGTTCAAGTCCCATCAGAGATAGTGTGTGATGATGTTGAAATTCCAGCAGAGATAGTGGTTGTTTCCAATCATGCCCAGGTCCCCACAGAGATAATGTGTGATTATGCTGATGCCCAGGTCCCCACAGAGAGAGTGCGTGATTGTGCTGATGCCCAGGTCCCCATAGAGATAGTGTGTGATTATAGTAATGTTCTAGTCCCTCAGAGATAGTGTGTGATGATAACCATGTTGAAATCCATACAGAGATACTATTTGATCCTAGTAATGGTCAGGTCCCCACAGAGAGAGAGTGTATAGTAATACCCATGGCACTACAGAGAGTATGTGTGATTATAGTTATGTCCAGGTCCCAACAGAGATAGTCATGTTTAAGTCCCCTCAGCAATAGTATGTGATGATAATCATGTTGAAATCCCCGCAGAGATAGTGGGTGATTACAATCATGCCCAGGTCCCACTAGAGATAGTGTGTGGTTATACTGATGTCTAGGTCACCATAGCGGTAGTGTGTGATTATAGACAGGCCCAGGTCCCCACAGAGATAGTGTGTGATTATACTGATGCCCAAGTCCCCACATAGATAGTGTGTGATTACAGTGATGCTCAAATCCCTACTGAGACAGTGTGTGATTACCAACTGCCCACAGAGATAGTGTATAATTATAGTGATTCCCAGGTCCCTACACAAATAGTGTGTGATCATAGTGATGCCCAGGTCCCCTCAGAGATAGTGTGTGATGATAATTATGTTGAAATCCAGTCAGAGATAGTGGGTGATTACAATCATGCCCAGGTCCCACTAGAAATAGTGTGTGGTTATACTGATGTCCAGGTCCCCATAGTGGTAGTGTGTGATTATACTGATGCGCAGGTCCCCACAGAGACAGTGTGTGATTATACTGATGCCCAGGTCCCCACAGATATAGTGTGTGAATACAGCGATGCTCAAATTCTCACAGAGACAGTGTGTGATTACCAAGTGCCCACATAGATAGCAGTAGTGGTCAGTGGTGGGAGTGCCGCTGGGCGCTGACGTGGGAGGGGCAGGGTGGGGGGTAGTAAACTACGGATTACGGCCGATTACAGGTAAGTACACATATAAATAAATAAAACGAATTTCGTTTCTCGCGCTGCATCGCCAAATGCGATGCAGCGCGCGCAGCTAAAGTCATTTTATTTATATGTGTACTTACCTGTAATCGGCCGTAATCCGTAGTTTACTACCCCCACCCTGCCCCTCCCTGCCCCACGTCAGCGCCCGGCGGCACTCCCACCACCGACCGCTACTGAGAGATAGTGTATAATTATAGTGATTCCCAGGTCCCTACACTAATAGTGTGTGATCATAGTGATGCCCAGGTATCCTCAGAGATAGTTTGTGATGATAATTATGTTGAAATCCAATCCGAGATAGTGGGTGATAACAGTCATGCCCAGGTCCCACTAGAATTAGTGTGTGATTATACTGATGCCCAGGTCCCTACACAAATAATGTGTAATCATAGTGTTGCCCAGATCCCCACAGAGATTGTGTTATTATAGTCTTGTTCAAGTCTGCTCAGCGATAGTGTGTGATGATATTCATGTTGAAATCCTTGCAGAGATAGTATGTAGTTATAGTAATGCTTATGGTCCCACAGATGTAGTTTGTCATTATAGTAATGCCCAAGTCTCCACAGAGATAACATGTCATTTATAGTGATGTCCAGGTCCCCACAGAGATAGTGTGTGATTATAGTGAAGCCCAGGTCCCCACATATAGTGTGTGATTATAGTCATGTTCAAGTCCCCTCAAAGATAGTGTGTGATGATAATCATGTTGAAATCCCATCAGAGATAGTGGGTAATTACAATCATGCCCAGGTCCCACTAGAAATAGTGTGTGGTTATACTGTTGTCCAGGTCCCCATAGGGGTAGTGTGTGATTATACTGATGACCAGGTCCCCACAGAGATAGAGTGTGATTATACTGATGCCCAGATCCCCACAGATATAGTGAGTGAATACAGCGATGCTCAAATTCTCACCGAGACAGTGTGTGATTACCAAGTGCCCACAGAGATAGTGTATAATTATAGTGATTCCCAGGTCCCTACACTAATAGTGTGTGATCATAGTGATGCCCAGGTATCCTCAGAGATAGTTTGTGATGATAATTATGTTGAAATCCAATCAGAGATGGTGGGTGATTACAGTCATGCCCAGGTCCCACTAGAATTAGTGTGTGATTATACTGATGCCCAGGTCCCTACACAAATAGTGTGTGATCATAGTGATGCCCAGATCCCCACAGAGATTGTGTTATTATAGTCTTGTTGAAGTCTGCTCAGCGATAGTGTGTGATGATATTCATGTTGAAATCCTTGCAGAGATAGTATGCAGTTATAGTAATGCTTATGGTCCCACAGATGTAGTTTGTCATTATAGTAATGCCCAAGTCTCCACAGAGATATGTCATTTTCGTGATGTCCAGGTCCCCACAGAGATAGTGTGTGATTCTAGTGAAGCCCAGGTCCCCACATAGATAGTGTGTGATTATAGTCATGTTAAAGTCCCCTTAAAGATAGTGTGTGATGATAATAATGTTGAAATCCCTTCAGAGATAGTGTGTGATCTCTGTGATGCCCAGGCCTCTACAGAGATAGTGTGTAATTATAATGATGCCCAGATCCCCACAGAGATAATGTGTGATTACAGTGATTACCAGGTCCGCACAGCAATAGTGTGTAACTATAGTGATTCCTAGGTCCCTACAGAAAAAGTGTGATTAAAATGATGTCCATGGTCCCACAGATATAGTGTGTGACTATAGTGCTGCTCCTGTCCCCTCAAAGATAATGTGCGAAGATAATCATGTTGACATCATTGCAGAGATAGTGTTCATGTTCCTGTCAAGATAGTGTAGTGCATTATCCATGCTCAGATTGTTACAAAGATAGTGTGTGATTATAGTGATGCCCAGGTGCCTTCATAGATGATGTGTGATGAAAGCAATGCTGAATTCCCACAGGGATAGTGTGTGATTACAGTCATGTTGAAGTCCCCACATAGATGGAGGTATGCTAGTAATGTTCAAGCCCCTGTAGAGATAGTGCACAACAATAGTCATGCTGATGTTCATGCAGAAATAGTATGTTATTACAGGAATGACGAGGTCGTGACACAAACTGTATGCAATTATAGTCCTGTTCAAGTCCCCACAGAAATAGTGTCTGATTATAGTCATGTTCAAGTCCCCAGAGAGATAGTGTGTAATTGCAGTTATGTTCAAGTCCTCACAAAGAGAGTGTAACAATTGTCATGTTCATGTTTCAGAGATATATTATTATATTAGCCATGCTCAGATCCCTGCAGAGATAGTGTGGTTATAGTGACGCCCAGGTGTGTGCAGAGATGGTGTGTGATTAAAGTCATGCTCAATTCCCACAGAGATAGGTGTGTGATTATAGTCATGTTCAAGTCCCTAAATAGAGAGGGTTCTCTCCAGGTACACTCTATGTGGGAGCTTGAACATGACTATAATCACACACCATCTTTTTTGGAGACTTGAACATGACTGTAATCACACACTATCTCTGTGGGGACCTGCTTATTTCTGTAATAACATAGTATTTATGCATGAATGTCAACACGACTATCATTGTGCACTATCTCTGCAGGGACTTGAACATGACTAACATACCTCTGTCTATGTGGGGACTTCAACATGACTATAATCACACACTATCTCTGTGGGAATTCAGCATGGCTTTAATCACACACCAGCTGTGCACACACCTGGTTATCACTATATTCACATTGGCTGGGGTATGAACATGGCTATTATAATACACTATCTCTCCAGGAATGTGAACATGGCTATCATAACACCCTGTATGTGGGGACTTGAACTATAACGTTCCTGTAACCTGTGGAGCTCAGAACAGCTTCACAGGTCTTCGAAGAATAAAGAGCTGAGAGCGACTCTTGGGATAGTGAAATTTTTCAGATGGCAGTGAAGAAAGTCACGTTTCCAGCTATCATCAAAGAGGATTCAGAGGCCAGCAAGATGCAAGGTCTCACAGATGAGTTGTCTAAACCAAGTCACAGTGATCTACCAGAGGTGTCAGTAAGTTCCACACTGGTCTACAATGCTGCTGTGTTCCTGAAACCACCACCACCTTCCAATACAGCCAAAAAGCAAATTATTGGCCAAAGATGAACTGCTTGGCTAGAGACATTTGATGATTTCATTGATGCACTTCAAAATAGTGATAACAAAAAGATGTTCAAGGATATCAAAAATATTGCTGGTGATGGTGTGAAAGAAGTCATAAAGAGAATGCTGCGAACTGATGAAGAAGTCACATATTGTCAGACTAAAGAAACGCTGAATCTCAAGTTCAATCCAATACCAAACATTGATTACAAAATATACATTTTTGGTCAAGCACGCCACAAAGTTGGTGAAAGCATTGATGAATTTGTGGAGAGACTCAATACACTTATCAAACACTGTAAGTTCCAGAATTTAATGATGAAGAAGCTATGCATCTTAGAGCTATTGATGGATGTTGTCAGATTCATTCAGACGACAAATGCTGAGAGAAACTCTCAGTCTGGAGCGAGTGTTGATGGCTGCCAGAGCTGAAGAGTGTGCCAAAAGACAAGCTGCTGACGTGGAGACCAGAGGTGCCCAAAGTGAATCAGTCATGAGTATAAATAGTAAGCCAAAGCAAAAGAATGAAGGACGCCAAGAAATGTCTACATGTAAAAAGAAGTTATGTTTTAGATGTGGATTTTTGTTTGCACAGCAAGGTAAATGTCCTGCCATTGGACAGATATGTAAAGGCTGTGGAAAAGAGAACCATTTTGTGGCAGTTTGCAAAGCGTAGGATACTGCATTTCTTTCTCCCTCTGAACTATTTTAACTACCACTACCTCTGGAGCCAAATGTTCAGTCACTCCTCCAATTACTGAAAAAACCTACCATCTCTACCTCTGGAAATTATTAATCTTCTACACCACTGTTTACTGCAACCATTTACATTGTATTACCCTGTATGCATAATATTCTTCTGTGTTTTACATGTAAATTGTATGTCTATCCAAACATTGTAAAGCGCACTGTTACCCCAGGGGCAAGTTCACGCTATATAAAACTCAATAAATAAAAAGTAAGTGTGTTACGGCACAGCGACAAAACGGCCACCGGAACATTCAAGAAGCAACGTTTGACGCATACCCACAAGGCCAAGCGACGACATCAATTGAGGCAAACTGAGACTGAACGAAGTAGATCGTCATCTAAATCATCGTCAAACAGTTATTCCGCCTCAATATGAAGTGAAAGTGAGGAAGATGGTTGTGCCATGTCGATGTTTACCTTAGAGAAACATGAGCATGTCAGACTAGCTGCATGTGAGGAAAAATGTCAGTCAAAGAAAAGTCGACATGCCAAAGCACCAAAGTCATACAAACATTGTCCGAAGATTACATTGAAAATAAATGATTGTTCAATACTTTTCATCATCAACAGTGGTGCATCGATAAACATAATGCCTGAAGAGAAATACAAAGAATTATATCCAATGCCATGACTTACACCATCAAAGTGTACACATGAACTTAATCAACTCCCATAAAAAGTCAAGGTTAATTTGTAGCGACAATGAAACACAAGAAAATGAAGGTGCATCCATCCATATGCTTCAAGGTACAGCGTCAAGTGCCTGTAGGCTCAGTTTCAGTACAGCTGCTGACATGGGACTGATATCAGTGAATTACAACATGAATGCTCAGCACAAAATAGTAAGTCAATTCCCTTCATTGTTTCATGGTTTAGGAAAACTTAAGACTAGGAAAGTAAAGTTGCATATTAATGAAAATGTCCATCCTGTTGCTCAGAGACATAGACGAATTGCTTTTCATTTACAAGAATCGTTATTTAAGCATGACATTATTGAGCATTAAACTGGTCCGATGCCATGGGTTTCTCCCATCGTGGTAGTGCCGAAAAAGGACAGTGAAGGAGCTGTACGTATATGCATTGACATGCGTCAAGCAAACAAGGCAATTGAACGGGAGCGAAATCCAGGTCCACACATTGCTGACATGATAATGCAATTAAATGGTGCAAAACTCTTCTCTCACCTTGATTTAAATAAATGTTATCATCAGTTGGAACTCGAAGAGGATTGCAGGTACATTACAACCTTTTCTACACATGTTGGTTTGTTTAGATACACAACACTCAATTTTGGTGCGTCATTGGCTGCAGAACTTCAAGACGTCATTCGACGTGTCATGCAGCTTGTTGTGAATGCGTTCAATTATAGCAATGACATATTGATTTTAGGAGCTACCTAGAAGGAGCATGATACAGCTTTCACACAAGTATGCTGTTTACTTACTGATGCAGGTTTGACTTTGAATGCAGACAAGTGTGAGTTCCACAAGACAAAGTTAAGGAAAGTTCTTTGGCCATATCTTTTCAGATGAGGTATGACACCAGATCCTGCAAAAGTACAAACACTGTCAAATGCTGATTCCCCACAGGATGTTTTTTTGATATGTTCATTTCTTGGAATGGCCAGTTACTGTTCAAGATACATACGATACTTTGCTACTATAAGTGCTCCATTACGAGAGTTAATGAAGAAAAATCCTTAATTTAAATGATCACAAGAATGTGAGAGCAGTTCCAAGAAAATCGAACGAGCCATTGAAACCATTGCTGAAATGGCCTGCTTCAATCCAAAGCTTCGTACAGAGCTTGTTGTTGATGCTAGCTCAGTCGCGCTATCCTTACACAACACAGCAGACAACCAAATGATTGAAGGCATATTGGGGCATGTACCAGTAGAAGTTTGTTCGAGACAGAAAGCGCTTACTCACAACCTGAGAAAGAAAGTTTAGGTGTGGTATGGGCTTGTGAACATTTCCATGTACTCCTGTATGGAAGGCCTTTACGGTGGTAACTGATCATCAAGCTTTACTGACTGTCTTGGGCAATCCAAAAGCCAAGATGCCTCTTCGCATTGAACAGTGGGGACTACGACTAAAAAGGTACAATTATACCATTGTGCATCATCCAGGGAAGGATCAAAACTCTGCTGACTACTTTTCCAGAGTGCCTATACAAGGTCAGGATACTCTATCCAAGGCGACAGAAGCCTACATTAACTTCATTGTAAAATTGAATACGCCAGCTGCTATATCATTAGTGCATCTCATCACTGCCACAAGCCATGAAAGTGACATGCTGAAGTTGAAAGATATAAATACATATCAGCCTTGGAACTGACACACTCGACCTCTCACCAGTGAAGGTGAATATTAAAAACACAGCAATGTTAAAGATGAACTGTCCATAACTCAGGAAGGAGTTATGAGAGGTTCAAGAATCCTGATTTGGAAGAGTCTGCGACAGAAAATAATTGAAATAGTTCATGAAGGACATCATGGTATTGTTGCCACCAAAAACTCTGAGACCGAGTTTGGTTTCCATATTTAGATTAGAAGGTTTAAAAGGAACTGAAGGCCTGCCATCTATGCAACTGCTTTTTTACAAATGTTACTCAAAATACTCTTAACATGTCAGAACCCCCTAAGCATGCATGGCAGAGAAGAGCCATTGACTTCTTTAGTCCATTCGATAATAGATATCATCTGATGGTAATTGTGGATGAGTATTCACGTTTTCCATTAACAGAAGATCTCTCATCCACCACTAACAAGTGAGTCATTGAGAGACTAGATAATATCTTTGCAACATGGGGCATTCCAGCCATTTTTAAAAATGATAATGGCCCACCTTTTAACAGTCGAGATTTCAAGGATTTCCTAGAGCATCTGAACATAAAGCATCAGAAGAGTACACCTTTATGACTGCAAGCCAACGGGCTCGTTGAGAATTTAATCAGTACTCTAAAGAAAGTAGTACAGCGTGCAACTGTTGAGGGGCTCGGTTTAAAAACTGTATTGAATTCTACACTACGACCATATCGTTCAACACCTCACTCGACCACAGGCGAAAGTCCTGCAACTTTGATGTTTGGGAGAGCAATGACAACCAAGTTACCTCACTGGACCATAAAAAGAGAAGGAGATGAAAACACCACTCATACAAAGGGCTTGACTAACAAGCAGAAAATGAAAGCCTATGCAGATAAGAGGTGACATGCAAAGAACTTTGAGTTTAAAAGAGGAGATCTAGTGATCGCCTGACAAATGCGAAGAAGGAAATCAGATTCTCCATATGATGCTGAACCTTTCCACGTAGTGTCCACCAAGGGACACATGGTGTCTGCCAGCGTCCTGGAAAGTCTGTTACCAGAGACTCTTCTCACTTTTCGCATTTGATTCATCGGTCTTCTGTTCGAGATGGTCGAGTAATTACAGCTCCAAGAAGGTTAATTGAAGAGATATAATTGTACATATATATATATTTCTTAACTTTTCAGTGCTTATACACCAGTGAGAAGTCTGCATTCCACCGCCCAGTAACTATTCTCAGTTCCTCTTCAAGCAATCCCGCTAAGGTGGGTGCGCCCTTCTCTGCCTCGGGCCCCATCAAGGAATAGTCACCTCCTACAAATTAAAAGCATTCAGTCTTCTTTAGCATTCTGAAAATCTGTGAAAATGTACCTCCTTTGCTAATATTTTACTTTCACTCTTGTTTTACCATTCCCAAGCGCCAAAATGCCTGGATTGGTAAAATGCGCTCTGTAAATAATAAATGAGTTAATCAATTAATCATATTTGGTGGGTAACAGTAGGTGTGATTGCCTTTGAAACACAGAGAAGGCTGTAGATGGCTCGGTAGTTTGCACCATCCTCCTGATCAGCAGTGAGTTTCTTTAATATGGAAGTAATAATGGGTTGCATATAACAATACTGTTGTGATAAACATATTCTGACAAAATTATTCTGTGATAAATATTGTTTAAAACATATCACCTCACTGTGTGTAGATGTTCTGGTATTAACTCCAATATGACAATACTTTTATGAACAATATTAAGGCCAAACTTTTTATGACTGGATTTTCTGGCAATAATATTCCTGTACCATACCTTCATAATGGCATATTTAAAGGCCCTGATGGTGGAGTTATTGGGATCAGTGGTGCTGGCCTGGAAGTGAGTTTTCTTTGTTCTGGCACACACTGCTTTATAGCCTCTGGAGTAAAAATGTCAAGCCCTGTATTCTGATAGTTGGCTGATTTGATACAGAGTTTTTAAGTGCCCTGCCTTGACTTTTCTGATTTTCATTGCACCAGTTGTTTGTCTTCAGAGGACCCCACATTTGGGTGGAGATTGGAGGCAAAGTGTCCAGTGACAGTGCATGTTTTCATTCAAAGTGGGCTAACAAAATGTCATCAAGAGTACTTCTACATGGTTTCCATCACTTCGAGAAGCAATTGCTGAAGGCTTCAAGCTTCATACTGTTCAGATTTTGTTGGAAAGAGTTGGCCTTGGCAATAGAGTTTTTACATTAGCCATTTAATTGAATTGCAGCATGTAATTCAATAGTGGTGAGCCCTAGGAAGTGCTGGTTATCAAGGTGATGGAGCTGCAAGTTTAGGGAGTGCAATAGTTCCAGACTAAGGCCACCTTCTTGAGTCATTGTTGAGAAATACCAAGTGAGCCCATTTCTTCAATGGTGTTGTGACTTTGTAGGGAAGATTTAGTAACACTTTGTGCTGCTGCAACATTGCACAAAGAGTTGATAAAGTATTTACTTTCCAGTGCAAACCTTTATTGTGCTGGAGAGTAACCCTTAAAGTAACACAAACAGTGCTTTGAGTTGCTTTGAACGACTACCCCCAGGGGCTAGCCTGTGGGTGGCACATGGTCTTCAGCACTGCTAAGATTTCTAGGTGCAACAGCAAATATGTAAGCCCAACCTTGGAGCGCATGTCTGTAATAAGATGTGGCTCAGTCTGTGCTACATTAAAGCGATAGAGGCATACATCACTAAGGTGCATCTTCCCTGCAGATGCACCAAATACGTTCCCTAGCAAACAGTTGAATGCAATACCATAACAAAAACTTTAACCTGACATTTGGTAAAGGTTTGACAAGAAAGAAAACTCATCTAATACAAGAAGTGGCTAAATAAAGTTGAATTCTTGCAAGTTGTCAATATCCATCCTGGAACTTTTTTCAAACTGTTCCAGCCGAATATACCTCTTTTTTACGCATTATTTTTCCCCGCAGGGAATTACAACGCGGTCGTTACAATGACTGCGTAGTAACCACGCATACCATTACCCCGCAAGTCGTAACAACGACTTGCGGAGGGGGGGCTCTGGATGGTGGAATAGTATAATGTACTATTCCAACTCCAGTCTGTGCGGACAGTAGGGAAGGTGTTGGATTTAAAATCCAACACCTTCTGCCCCCTCCGCAAGTCGTTGTACCGACTTGTGGAGTAATGGTATGCGTGGTTACAACGCGGTCGTTGTAACAACCGCGTTGTAATTCCCTGCGGGGAAAACTTTTCGTGGTAAACGTTGTTTACCGTTCCAGCCTAATCAGGTTCAGCAATGTAGCAGTGTAAAACACTACTGTGGCCAACCTATGGCACATTTCAAAACTGAATGCCTCAAAGGCCACAGAATTATGTATGCCAAAGGCACTACATCAAAGTGGAGCTTTAAGAGAATCCAGATCTAGAATCCAATTCTTTGGCTCGTAAATAATGGTAGGCATAACCATGGCCAAATATGCGTTCTTTAAGGCCAAGATTGAATACTTCCCAAGTCATAATTGAAGCTGGCAAAGCCCCATGATAGGACATTAAATGAACACCTTTTCAATTAAACAGTAGGCCCTAGATGAAATTTTGCTCAAACATTATCCCCAAATAGCTTTACGGCCATGTAGTTTTTAATGTGTTGGAGCCTAAAAACCAACTTACTTTAGTAGAACTATGGACAAAGTTCAAGGTCTTTTTTATCAAAGTTGTACTTAATGTAATTTATCTCAGGAAGTCCGGGCCCCTCTGCAGACCCACTCTAACCCTTTCAAGAAGTCAGCAAATCGTCAGCATAACACAGGGATGATATATTCTCATTGCCCATTTTTGCAGGTACTCTTGAACAACCAACCTTCTTAGTGTGGTTACTTATATATACATCTTAATAAAGCAGTCAACACACAGCCCTGGCTCATGCTGGCATGGCTATGTGTAGGTCTGTAGTAATCTCTCACCTGGGTCGGACTGTCCTTAGGACAATCAGGCAGTGCCTGATGGGCTGGTCTGAGAGGTTAGTGTTTGGGCCAAATTTATGGTCAGCTGGGCCGGGTTTTTACTCTTGTCTTTCACATGAATTTAAAGGTTGCCAATGCCGTACCATAGATGTCATGTAAAACATGGATATCTGAGAACAATAGTCAGATTGCTGGGCCACAATTTTACATTGTACCCAGAATTGTGTTGCATACAATCTGACTATATGCTGAACACAACACTTAATTCATTTAAGTGCAGAAAACTTTAACGGTTTCAGAAATATAACACAATTTAAAACATGTGCCCTGTTTGATATATTTCATTTGTGTTCTTTTCATGCCTTTTAGAATTCCAACACTTGATTAGAAATCCTACTGAAAATCTTGCAAAAAAAAGTTTCCTCCAATTTAAAATATTCATATTTCTAAACAATAGCCCAAGTTACATATGCAACCAGGTACAAGGTGCCCTAAAATGTAAAAGCAAGTAGTAGCCTCGTTACAGGTTTCCTATAGGGAGCCTCTTCAGTGTATTATAGACCAGGCCACAGGAATAATGCAGCACAGGGAGACCAAATTATGGTGCAGGGTTGACTAATTTATGTGCCAAGAAAAATGTAAATCATGCGGCATTGTACGACATTTTTGTAATAGTATCCATTATTTTCTCATTTTTACACGTTGTCACTGACTGGGCAGTGGTTTCATCTCATTAGTACCAGTTTAAGACAAATACAGCATTAAACAACGTAAAGGTGCCCACTCCACCTTTGTGAAGGGCCTTCCACTGCGTGGCAACATGCACCACAGAGTTTTTAGTAAGTTTTAATTCGTTTGAGATAGAAACCATTTTTTGGGGGTCAAAATCTGAAGATTATGCAGCAATTGAACAATGATGTGGCAAATGCGGCAAGTCCGTAAATATATTAAAAACGCCGCGGCCACAAAATGGCATTATTCCAGTTGCTCTGATTATACCCGAGTGACTTCATGGCAGAACAGCATAAGAATTGGAAAGCCCAGTGCACTGAAAGTATTTTACTGAAAGAAATGCTGCTCATGGAGTGCTGATGTAGGGGGTTCTTTTATGAAAAATGAAAACATTTATTTGGAAAGGTCCCGCTCCAAAAACACAAACACTGGTATGCTGTCTGCACTTCTGCCTGAACACACATTTTAGCCGCAGTTACTGATACAGTCACTGCTTCAGGAAAAAAATGTCTTCACTTTCTATTGCGATATGATTCTTTGGTAGGACAGCTGCTAGCAAAACAAGTTTTGCTTTTACATAAGTCAAGGGATGGTAAAGGGATACAGCTCTGAAAATGTTTATTTTTCATTGTAGAACAATCCCTGATGTTATGCTTGTGTGCTGTGCTTTTGTCGACATGACTCCAGTTAGTTGAAATGTGACTTCAGTTTCCTTACAGCACTTGGGCGATGTTGAGAAAGGGACCGACTCGCCTGGAGCAGGGAGTGTCAAGGTCTCGGCCCTTTCTCATGCGCAGCAGCCTGGGCCGTCGCCCATTAACACCTGCTCCTCAGCCTCAGGCATGACAAAGGAAGCCCTCGTCGTGCATACCTGCAGGAGGGGGGATGGTCGCCGCAGAGGATGGGCGCGGATGAAGTTTACTCTCCTCTTTGGAAGAAGAAAATATACTGAAGCGTTCACAAGTTTGCAGCGACGAGAGACAGTGAGAAAGGGCCTTTCAGCACACCAATATGCCTAAAACCGACATTAATCCAAAATATTCACGAGCACATCCATAGTAAAATGCATTATGTTTCATTCAAAATCTGTAAATATGTTTTTAAATAATACAATGTCTACACCTGCACTAGCAAGAGGATATTTCTGAAAAACACACACAGCTTTTGATGTGCCTGTGATTTTTGCATGACTTCTGGGCGCAGGTTTTTAGCAAGCCACTGCTTTTTAATTAGGAAGATTAGCCCTTAGAAGCTATAATCTCTAAGATTCTGGATTTATTCTTTATATTCTGTAGTTTAAAGTTTCGCTTTTTCGATTCCAAATTTAGGACTAATTGAGCCTCTGAATGCAAACAATTAAAAAAAGACAAGTTGAGCACCTGCAATTAGATAACTTTATAAGTAATCAACATGTCTCTCAGTTTAGAAGTCCAATAGTAGGCGGCACTTGGTGAAATAAACCCCTAACTAGTAATGAGGCTGTCTTGCTGAATCCCACAATTAAGGGCTAGATGTACATAGCCCTTTTTTGGTCACAAAAGCTGTGATTTCAGAATCAGGCCTTTTGCAACCCCCAAAAGGCTTTTTTTGCATGTAGAAACAACAAATTGCGACTCAGTAACATGTTACCAAATCGCAATTGGGTTTCCGACCAAATACCGATTTGGCATTTGGAAGGGGTGTGAATTGTGTATGTATTGATGCTTTACAACCAAATTCCGGTTGCAAAAAATTAACCTTTCACCACCTCGTCAGAGGAGGTGGTAAGCCATTCACACACAGGAAGGGTTCACCAATGAACCCCTTAACCTTTGTGAATGTTAATAAAAACATTTTTAGGAGTAGGCAGTTGTCTAATGGACTACTTCCTCCACTTAAAAAATGAAATTACATATTTAAATTTTTTTTGTTTAACGCATCCCATTTCCCTTTAAGGAAAACAGGTTGCATTTAAACAAAATGTTTTTATTTAACAGCAATCACAGACATGTTGGTCTGCTCACCTCAGCAGTCTGCCATACCTGTGATGGCTGCATTTCCTAGTGGATCGCAATTTGCAGCATACCTCATTAATATTCATGAGCTAGGGCAAACTGCGACCCACAAGGAATTGGTAATTTGTGAGCTGACCTATTCGTTTATAGGTCTGTTCGCAAATTCCTGCAATGGTCGCACAAATTCTGGTTGCAAATTGAGACCAATGCAGCGTTCATCTAGCCCTAAATTCTCAATTTATCCAATGCAAGGTGTGAGCAGCCAGTTCAGTCTTTGTTTGTTCTTTGCAGTCTGGGCTTGCAGATGTGACTAGCCCTCAGACCCCCACAGATCTAGGAATTCATCACATCACACTTTTTATAAATGTGTTTAACTTTTGATTTCTGAGCGCCCGGATATAAACTTGGCAAAGAACTGCAGTCTGAGCCTGGTAGAGGCCTGCAGTCTAATACACAGAGATGCAGTCTGATTTGTTCACAGGCCTGCAGTCTCAGCTCAGCACAGGACTGCTGTGAGATCTGGGCATAGGGATGCAGTCTCAGAAGGACAGAGGCATGCATTTGGAGATGGGCACCTGTAATCGGAGTTCGGCACTTGCCTGAAGACAGAGTGTGGCACAAGGCTGGTGTCACATCTGACCAATGTTGTAGTTTCAGCTGGTCATAGCACTGCTGCCAGGCAAACATAGCACTATAGTCTCTGTTGGGCACAGACCTGTAGTTGGAGCTGGGCACAGACATGTAATCTCGGCTAGGCACGGATAAGAATTCTTAGTTTGGCACAGGTCTACAGTTTCAGTTAGGCACAGATCTGCTGTCTCAGCTGGGCATGCGATTACAGTCTACGCTGGACTAGGCCTGAAGTTGTCCTTGGCCAGATCTGATACTTAGCTAGGCTTGAGCAGGAGCTGGTCACTGGGCTGCAATCTGACTACTGTTGTAAGAAAGTTACATTTTTCTCATTTAATGACTTGTCTTCTCTGGTGCATAAAGCCACAAATGAGCTGTATTACAGATCCCTACAAAAAGGTATGTGTCAAGAGCACATCTGGGGCGGCCACACATTTTTCAGGGTGGGCTTTGTCACAATTACCCATTTCACTATTGGTAGTACATTATTCACAGTCAGCCTGGGACACGGTCTCTTAAGTGAGAAACTAATGTCGATTAGGGGCAAAAACCAGTATCTCTAACTAACAACATTGTGCTTACAGTCCATTGGAGATACAAAACTAAATATCATCAGTACCTCTCACAAGTTTGGGTCAAGATAGGTATGTAAAGGGACAGAGTATGTTGAGCTTGCATAATAGTTTGAACTGTACATTTCCTCAGAGTTGGTGTGCATAGCTATGACAGGTCCTCACAGAGATGGTTTTGTTTTAGCCTTTTGCACCATTATTTCAAGGTCAGACTCCAGTATTTTAAAGAAATATTCCAAGCTGTTGCCCCATGCTTTCATATTTTTTTGTGGGCACCCCTGTGATTTGTAAACATATTTCTCTGCCTTGGCGCTCCAATCCATACTGTTCAACCCCTCCCTTATCGAAAGAGCCATCTCGGATCACCAGTGGCGAGCTATTATTGCGTACGGTAATCATAAGTCCCATAGCTACCAGGAGTTTGGTGACTCTTAGACCACCCCTTTTCTCCATCAAACCCAGAAGTGCCATCTTGCGATCATTTGCAACTGTTCTGTCCACAACCTCAGGAAGAGTAGAATGAACACGTGCCCAGTATTGCTGATTAACTGGGCATATCAACACCATGTGGTCAAAGGTGCCTGACTTGACTTTGACAGGACAGGATGGACCCAGTCCCTTGTTCATTTTGCTTAATCTAGTTGGGCAATAATATACTCTATGAAAGAACTTCACCTGGATGATCCTCAATCTCACCGAGATTGCTTGGATTTGAGGGGCCATCTTTGCTTCCACCCAGTCAGTATCATCCAAGGGGCCAAGATCCTATATCCACCAATCACATAATGCCACCAAAGGGTCAGGGGTATAGTATGGGTGGGTATAACTCCAGTAATTATGTGTAGCGTAATCACACAGAATTACCTAAGAATGCCGCAAGATTACGTGAAATTATGGAACAAGAGTGATTCTGCAGTATTTCAAAATGGACTCGAGCATGCATTTTCTGCTAAGAAACAGTGCTAAATGGAGCAGGACATGAATAGCAAGCGGCCGCTTGCTAAATGTGTACTCACTATAGCATGTTTCCACCCATATTACTCTCAATTACACGAGCAGGAGTAATTATGTAATTATCTGATTTTCTGTGTCAAAGAGTAACTCAGGATTACCAAAATTACTCTGATTACTCCAGCGTAATCAAAATTCTGCCCAGGCTTAAGTATTAGCAACCAGTGTGCGGTAGAGTCTAGAAATGTTCTTGCCCTCTATGACAGATAATGTGATGTGCGCCTGCAATCTTTTTTCCTTTTTGGTAAATGAGAATGCATATGTTTTACAATTGTCTTCCTGGTGTGCTTCTCTCCCTACCACCCAGTTTTTCACATTGTCCTCTCTTGCTGTGTCGCTCCCCCGATCCATTACTCCACATTGAACTCTCTTGTGCCTTTCTCTGCCCTACCGAACGCTCCATGTTGATACCTCACTATGTCATTCCCTCCCCCACCAATGCTCTAAGTTGTCCTCTTTTGTCCTTGCCCCCCGGGTGTGCACTGTATCTGTGTTGTTGCATCCCCCATCCACTCCTGGCCCCCTAACCCACTCGCCTCTTCTTTTTCTTTTTTGTGCTTTTTTGCAAACAGTTTTTAATAGCGCGTTTTTCGATTAAAAAGATTTACCAATCCATCTTGGATTGAGAAATAAAAAGAAAAAATGCCTGGCTCATTTTGTAGGTGAGCACATGTGTTGCCACGCGCCTAAAAAAATCACACATCATACCTTTTTTAATGTATTAGCCATGCTGCACAGCAACCGGGCTGCTGTATAGCATGGCTAAATATCATTGGCAAAGCCAATAGGTCTTATGGCGATACTTATTGGCTGTGCAATGGTTATTTTCAATGTCATCGCATCCACGGTGACAGTAGAAAATTCAATCTCTTAAATCTCAAATATGCTCCTTGTGTGTTTACAAATTATGGATGTAAGTCACCTCTTCCTCTCTCATATTCCCATTTCTGCCTCCTCTCATGGTAGACCTCTACCTCTCTTCCTCCATTTGTTTCCACCTCAGTTTCGCAATTCTCTCCGTCCTCAGATGTTTCCATTACCTTTAATGTGAGGACCTTAAACAAATCTCTAAAAACTACCTATAAGCACTCAGCTTGTGAAGGGATCGGAGACACGTTTGTCACTTTTACTTAGTGCATACTCTTGAGACAGCTGTAGACGCGGACAGAAAGAATACTTTCTAAATTATAATATCTACTAGAAGAAAAGGGATACATTTAAATTTACTTTGCACTTTAAAATTACACACCTTGCTGTATTGATTTTAATGTTAATTGTTCCGAGATTGGCAATGAATCAAAACACCTCTGGTTCGATGCCTCAGCCCCATCCTTGCTGCTGTCCGGGGTCAGATCAGTGGCACCTGATACACCTCCTTTTCAAATGTCTGCTCTTCACAGCTGGGCCTATCCCCGAGTCTGGAGAGTAAACTGACTTCAGGGGATTCGGCACACTGGCCTCTTGACATTCTAATGGCCCTTTTGTTATTTGCAAAAGTGTATTTGCTTGCCTAACTATGGCTACTCAGCCAGAAGTCCTGCCTTGAATTTCCTCTCATCCAATCTGATGGACAGAGGGAAGAGCTTTGTCTACAGGGTGTAGCTAAAACTGGTTTAAATACTTTAACTTTCAAGTGTGGTGTGAAGAATGATTCCTTCTTTCTCAGATTGTTTATTTAATTCAGATTGATGTGTATTCAGGTTTATAAGGGAACGCCCCTTCCTAATAGCAAGTCCCAAGTCCTATTTAGCGAGTCACAAATAAATTGCGACTCGCTAAATAGGGTGCATACATGGCCCTGTAGGGTTTTTCCATGCGCAAACGGGTCGCAAACCCATTTGCGCATGCAAAAGCGGGTCGTACATCTGGCCCCAGGTCCTCTGTCTGGTTTTTAAATCCAGCAGTCAAGCTACATACCTTTCAGATGTTTAGGGGTGCCATCAAGTAGCTATCATTCCACACACATATAGCATGCCTTTTGCCCTTCCAAGTAGTAGTTCAGAATCATCTTAGAATTCAGGAATGCCGGAGTGGTAGACATCTCCCCATCACACAGGCTTTGTGAAGATCTGTAGCACCTAGGTCTGAGACTCACACTCTACCTTCCTCCTGTGCCATTCTAGTGCTTCACCCTGTGCACCTGGAGGGGCTGTCTGCCTATGTTCTGCTGTTCACGTTCCCCATATGCCAGGTGCGGCTGCAGTGATGATTAAGGGCCATCACTCTGGTGCATCACTGTGACTGAAGAGGCCATTACCCTGTGCAGCGATCTGACTTTGAAGGGCCGTTGCCCCGTGGGCCACTGTTTGCAGCCACTATATGCCTGGAGGGAGTTGTGGCGAAGAGTGGGTCATTGCCCTGGAATAGCGAGCAACAATGAAGCATAGCTGATTGCGACCCGTGGAAGCATCGACTCAACCACCTGAACCCAGAAGCACCCGAGACCTGCCGTCACACTTAGGAAGACTCACTGTACAACGGGTATGCCACCTTGCCCACAGCATCCAGACTCCTTCTCACCGCTGGGCCACTGACAAGCGCCCAGACCATCCATACTGCCACTCCAGTGAGAGCGGGTAAGGCTGATTACTGGGCTGCCAGGTCTCTGGGGAACATGTTGTGACTGAAGTGCTATGGCATTGAGATATTTTGATTTTTTAAAAGCCATTGTGGACCTTCTAAGACTTGTACTCACTAGTGGGCTTATCGGGGTCAATAATTGTCCCATAGATCTCATGTCTTTGACTGCAGCCCAGAAAGCATTCCCATTCTTTAACGTGGCAGCCTGTGCAAGTGTGTCCCAGCGCTCATTCACAAGTTCTTCCTTCCTTTGTGAAATGGCTACCTTGTACTTTTTCCTTAGCAATTTGATTAGGGGAGGATTTCTGGGGTTTGTTGAGAGTGCCTTGCGAAGCTGTCTATTGATTAATGAACATTCACCATTAAACCATCTTGGTCCATGTTGTACTCCCGAGATTGGTTTAGATAATATAGATTTGATACCCTCACATAATTTTGAAAAGGCACCGATTACCTCGGGATTAGAATCTTGTAGTGACAAACACAAGTCAATAAATCTCAGATAGTCCCTTACCATCTTGGTGAAAAGATCAGTGCTATTGACTCCTCGCCAAGCCAATCTTAGGTTGTCTGTAGAGGGGGTCAAATTCCTAGCGCCACACTCATTATTATATATCGGCTTGGGGAAAATTCTCAATTCTATTTTAATAGGATTGTGATCGCCATGAGTAGTTGGGACAACCTCAGCTTTCACTAAGCAATCCTCAAGGATAGGAGAGATAAAAACATAGTCTATAGTAGAGGCACAACCCCTACCTCTGAATGTTGGTTCAGGGGGGTCATTATTATTAGTTATAGCAGCAATTTCCATCGCATTGGTTAAATTATGATTCCCTAGGGATCTTGGCATTAAAGTCACACAAGCAGATACCAACTGTGTTGCCAAATCCGTTACGATGTTGTAGAGTTGTAATAAAATTAAACAAGTTAATAAAATTTACATTAGGTGCAGAATGAAAATCATCATTATAAAAATTAATTAAACATATGGATACACCCCTTCTATATATTAACGCTTGAAATTTATCATTGTTTGTATCTAAAATCTTAACTCTACCTCCCGCAGCAATGTTGACCCAAATTGAGAGACCACCAGATGGGCGACCAAGCTTGGGAGTTGGGGCAAGAGTATTAAAATATTCAAACCCTTCGATGTATAGATCTTGTGTGGCCCAAATCTCCTGAAACATAAGAATGTCCTGCTCTTGTACTATATCAAGCAAATCTGGTAGGGATATTTTTGACTCTAAACCAGCGACATTCCAACTTAATACATTTAAATGTGAATCATTAATTACTTTATTTAACGTATCATGTTCAGCTGGCTCTGAGGGATACAGATGAGCATTCAATATAAAGGTGGTCTCATTGGTTACCAGTGATGGTGTCAGTCAATCCTGGGTATCCAAATCAGACAGTGCTAAAAACCTGTTATGCGTGATTGGGTGAGGTCCGTCGTCTATCAAGGGCCCAGGGGGCGGTTTGTAAAAATAGCCCAACGGTAATGAGTAAATATGCGTGGAGTTAGTAGTAAAGTCCTCCTGTGCCTTCAATAGTGATCTGACCATAGACGGCCTACGAAAATTGATCACTATGCAGTCCCCCTCTATGTTCTTTGGTGACACTCCCACCCACCCTACTCTTCATACCATGATGATGTTATTCATATCTGACACCTTAAACCTCCTATGTTTGGATAGCCAGTCCACACATTTATTACGCAATTGATCCCAGGTCTCCCCCTGTTCTTTCTTGAGGGTTGGTACCCCTGCCAGCACTAAAACATAAGGGCATGCTGCTGGTGCCAATCCTAAGACCTCCATGTTGGGCTCAAAGGGTCCTTTTCTCTGATAGTCAGGTGCGTTATTACTCAAACTGCCTAGCTTTGGGTTCACGCCGGGGAGACTAATCACTGGTTCGGACTGACAGGTGGTGCGCACGTTTTGGGCAGTCCTGGATATGTTTCTTACGTTATTAAAAATGGGAGAATTTTCTTGCACAACATTAGGCTTTGGTAAGAGAAGCTCCTTAACTTTACTACATGTTATGAAGCCCGCCAGGACACCTGTATTGCCGCTGCCAAGGGAAAGGAGGAGGAGGGGGACAAGGACCACCAGTCCCAGCCTCCTTTGCGGCCACCGCCGCAATCATCCTGCGCCCGGAGGCGCTTTAAATATCACTGCGGGCTCCCGCGGGGCGGGAAGCCCACCAGGACACCTGTATTGCCGATGCCAAGGGAAAGGAGGGGGACAAGGACCACCAGTCCCAGCCTCCCTTGCGGCCACCGCCACCGCCGCAATCATCCCGCGCCCGGAGGCGCTTTAAATATCGCTGTGGGCTCCAGCGGGGCAGGAAGCCCACCAGGACACCTGTATTGTCGCTGCCAAGGGAAAGGAGGGGGACAAGGACCACCAGTCCCAGCCTCCCTAGTGGCCACCGCCTCCGCCCCAATCATCCCGCGCCCGGAGGCGCTTTAAATATCGCTGCGGGCTCCCGCGGGGCGGGAAGCTCGCTAGGACACCTGTATTGTCGCTGCCAAGGGAAAGGAGGAGGAGGGGGACAAGGAACACCAGTCCCAGCCTCCCTTGCGGCCACCGCCATCGCCGCAATCATCCCGCGCCCGGAGGCGCTTTAAATATCGCTGCAGGCTCCCGAAACGCGGGACGCGCCCGTCCGCGGCTGTTCGTGGCTGGGCTGGGCCAATCCTCTTGGCTGAAAACTTTTGTGCAGCGTAATAGCCTGTTTTGTAATTTTCATTATTTCCATCGCCGCATGCTGCTCAAAGGGGGTCGATGTAGGCTCTTTGGACCCTGACCTGACGTGGACCACGCCGGGAGTAAGCCCCCTTTTTGGGCCACTTATTTGTCTGTGTGGAACCTTAATATAGCCCATACCTTTTTTGTCTTCCTGGGTCTCTCTGGTCTTTGGCAGTAAAATGGGGAAGAAGACTCAGTTGACGACCGCCATGGGCACGCAGGGTCGCACCATTGACACATTTTTGGCTAAGGCGGTGGGTGCCATCAATAAGGAGATAGTTCGAGCCGAGAGGCGGCTTTCATTGGACATAGGGGGGGAGGGAGCGAGTTCCCCAGCTACTTTGCAAAAGATTCGCTCGGACCAGGTCCAGCCCACCCCTCCCCCGCTCCAAATCCAGCACCCTTGGAGGTATCATCACCTGAGCCGCCGGTCCCGGGGCCCGAGTCTCCCCCTTCACCCCCAGTTCCGCCACCACCAATTGCATCCTCTGACCCAGTGAACCCCCTCTCCCCAAAACGGAAACGGAGGGCCAAGAAGCCTATTGAAGCGGCTCCAATTACTCGCCAGGGTCAGGTGATGGTCGCTAATGGGGCGCTCGTGGAGGAACTGTTGACCTATCTGGTTCCAGTCTTACAGAACATTACAGAGTCTTTTACGGACCATTTATCCCCACTTTTGGTCAGACTGGACAAACTGAAGGTAGCAAGGGACCTGGCAAGCAAAATGGACACTTTTGTGTCATCTGTAGACAAATCTCCTTCTGGTTATCCACCAGTGTGTATTCGGCCTGCGGATACCTTGCCCCTTGCTACTCCCTTGTGTAATAGCGGTGTCCCACATGTCAACGTTCTCCCACAGCTCAAGGGAACCACGTTTCAATCCACAAAGTCAGGGTCAGGTGGTACTAGTATTCTGGGAGACGGCGCAATTAGCGCCATGCGGGCACGCTGGGATCTAGGTCCCGAAGACACTCCCCCATTGGGATGCAACAATCTGGGGTTTGCCAGCCTACTGTGATTGATCTCCCCCCAGCATGTGCTCCTTACTCTGTGGTCTTGTCAGGGGTACCCGGCCTACCTGCCCATAAAGAGGAATCTACGGTCCAACTAATTAATAAAGCCTCGCATTGGTTGGGCATGCATTCCGGGTTTTCCACTAGACACCACACGGATATTTTGATGGCACGGAGGGTGGGGTGGATAGGCCCATCTCGGAAATGCTTTGAGGGGGACTGTGTTATAATTTCGGTACGGTACCCAGAGTTAGCTCGTAAAATCCTGTTTGGTGCCTCTAAATCCTTCTCTCTAACCTCCTGCATTAAGTTGCTCCCATTGGGCTTTTTTTATAGACCACATTTGAGCAGACTGGGGGGGGGGGCCTGGGAAGGGTGTTGCCCCTTGCTAATTCTTTCACCCCCCTTGCTGATTTGAACAAGGTGGATTGACTCCAGGGGGTTGAGGAGCAGTGCACCCGTTCCTCCCGGCAGAATGATTCCTTGAGATAGGGTGTAGAGGAAGTTGGCCCCGTATTAATATGTAGCCCGAAGGAGACCTTGGCTGTTCCATCACCTCATGAGTCCCCCGTGATTAGCCACATGTCCCAAGTGAGGCCCGAGTCACCACCTTTTACATCCCTACTACCGGCTAGTGCCATCCACTCTACCGGCAGAGATTTTAGCCTCGTATCCTGGAACGTGGCGGGGTTGTCTTCTAAGTTTGCTGATGAATGCTGGCTATTGTTTGTGAGGGCTTACAAAATTATATGTTTACAGGAGACTTGGGAAACCAAGAATTTTTTTTTCCTGGATGGGTTTAAGACCATCTTTTGCCCCGCATTAAATTCAACAATGGGTTGAGCCAGTGGAGGTCTTATTATATTTGTTGCCTTAGAATTTTGTAAAGATCTAAAGATATTGAAATGGAACTCTCAGGTATTCCAGGGCATAGAAGTTCACTTGGGGAGAGCACTCACCTGTGTGATTATCAACTTTTACAACGCCAAGAAGGGTGAGGGGGGACCCACTCATTTTAACGCTCTAAATTGTGCGATTGATGAATTAAAGGAGGAGGGGCGCGGACATATGAATTTTATTCTAGTGGGTGATTTCAACTGCCATTTATGTCCATCTTTTGTAAAGAACCAGGGGAAAGTACACCCATGCCCAATTTCGGAGGAGCTCCATATGGAACACACACTGGAAGGGAAGGCTCTAAATAACCTGTTATTGACCCAGAATCTGGTGAATACCCTAGATCTTTGGCCCCCGGGCCCATTTCCAACTTGACCCCGTCCTATAAGGGTAGGGGTGCGGCAACCACCATAGATTTTATATTTGTAACAGCATCATTGGGGGTGGCCCCCAGATCATTCAACATAGAGGACAGTGCCTTCAGCGACCACAATCCATTGACACTGGTACTGACGGGACTGGGCTACCCCACGTCAGGTCTTTGCCAGCCGCAGATACCCCTAATTCCCACTGATCAAGGTAGGCGCCTTAGATGGGCAAGCATAGACGCAAAGGCTTTCAATCGTACCCTTTTCTCCTCATGCCAGATTGAGATAGGTGCTTGCCTGAACCCAAGCACCCCGAGCGAGGACATTTTAAGCTCGTTTTCCTCCATTGCCCAGAGAGTGGCAGGCCTTTTAACTACACAGGTAGGGGGGCAGGCTCAGGCTGTCCCCTCATGGTTTGACCACAAGTGCTTGCAGGCTTTAAGGAGGTTAAAAGCAGCCCTGAAACAGGTGCCACAGGTGAAAGCTAGGGTGTCTTCGTGCCATCACTTGTATAAAGAAGCGACAAGAGGGCGCAGGCGTCATCTTCAAAAACAGGCATGGGAGGACCTAGCCAAAGCTAGCGAACTGAGGGATTCTTCCTTATTTTGGAAAATTATTAATAGTCCCTGTTTCGCAGAGGCATCTACCCCTCTACCCCGTCAGTATGTCACCATATCACAGCAGAACAATGGGTGTCCCATTACGCAAGAGTCTACGGTGGAGACTGCATTAGTGAGCGCAATGTTGACATCCCCCTTTGTGTGGCGGCTCCCCCGATTAGTTTCACTCTGGAAGAGGTAACCCTTAGCATTCAGCTTTTGGCCCCAAATAAGGACCCTGGCCCGATGGTATTCTGCCAGACTTCTTTCGCGACAACCTAGAGGTCTGGGCCCCCTTACTAACCCAAGTCCTAAATGCAGCAGCCTTGAAAGGGACATTGCCCTCCTGGTCCACCGCCATGATAGTGGCAATTTTCAAGAAGGGGGGATAAGGACAAGCCACAATCCTATCGTCCAATTTCCCTTTTTGACGTTGCAGTCAAGGTTCTGGGCCGGGTTCTTCTTTCTAGATTGTCTACATGGGCCATAGATAATCAGATCTTATCGGAAGTCCAATATGGCTTTCAGGAAGGTCTATCAACCTCAGACCAATGTCTTAACCTGTATCTTCTAATTTCAAAGTATACTGTGCCCCAACCGGGTGCCATGTATTTGGCCTTAATGGACCTTTACGTCCGCATACGACCGGGTTAACCGGTCCAAGCTATGGGACATTTTAACCTCATTGGGAGTGGAAACCCGTATTGTACACCTTCTCATATCACTCCATGCCAATACATCGGCAGCAGTGAGAGTCTCACATGAGGGTGCCCTCACCAAACATTTTAATTGTACACGGGGGGTGCGTCAAGGGTGCATCTTAGCCCCTTTTTTATTCTCGGTTTATATGAACGGCCTCGAGGCGGCACTCCTAGGCCTTCAGTCAGATTCCCCTAGAGTAGGCACGAGAGTTTTGCCATGCCTACTCTATGCGGACGATGCGGTGCTCATGGCCCGTACGGGCCGGGGCCTGCAGGTCCTAATAGACGGTTTTGTGGCATTTATGGATGGGCTGGATCTGTCAGTGAACTTTACCAAGTCGTATGTACTGGTGGTGGGCCCACGGGGGATCTGGCCAAAAGCTTTAAAGCCGGGAACCATACTTTTGGTAGGGTACCGTCCTTCCCCTATCTGGGAGTGTTATTCGATGATAAGCTAAAGTGGGAAGCCCTCTTAGAAGGGAAGCTGAACGAGTTGAATAAATCCTTGGGAGCTATTACTAGTTTTGCGAATAGATTAGGCTCAGGGGCCCCGGAGGTGATCCTTAAACTTTATAAATCCAAGGGCATCTCAAGAGTAATATATGGGAGTGAAATTTGGGGGTATGTGCCCACACATAGGCTACAGGTGGCGGAAAATAAATTTCTGCGATGGATTTTATGAGTAACCCCCGGGTACGCCAGTTTGGACTGTACACGAAGAGCTCTGGGTGGGTTTTCTGGCAGACCAAGTGGCAACCAAACCCCTAGTGTGCTGGATAAAGATTTGGACCTCCGAGCACAAGCATTTAAATCGTATGATTGTATCGGACTGCTTGAAATTGGAGCATGGTAATAAAATACCTTGGATGCATCATATAAGGGAGTCCTTTCAGACGATAGGTAGGCCAGATATTTTCTTTGCACATGACACTTTAAACAAGGGGGACGTTAATATTATAAAAAATTTACACTACAACTTTTTAAGCTCGAACCGTGAAAATCTGGAGCTTAGCAAACCTTCAGTCAGGGCATATGTAATGTTAAAATCGGTATCGGGTATGGAACCGTACCTCCTAGCCTTAACTAGTGCTCACAACAGATTTTTAATCACGCATTTTAGATTTAATCAACTTCACCACATTTTAGCATCCCCGGTGGGTTTTTTCCCCTCACCAGATTACCGAGGTCCCTATGGCTGCGATCTTCGATCTCCTCAGGACACATTACATTTTTTCCTATTGTGTAAACATTTTTCACTTCCTAGAAAAAGTTTTCTCCAGCCCCTGCTCAAATGTTTGAAGTTCAGGCATGCTAAAGTGGCCCTTTTGCATTTACAGCTGCTACCCAATCCTTTGACTCTCTGTGCAGTGTTAAGTTTCTTGCGGGCCGCTTATAAATCCAGATTATCTAGAGTGGATTGATTAAGTGATGTGGGTTTTATTTATGCGTACTGTTTTTAAAATTTTACTGTATTCCTTTTTTTTTTTTTTTTGATGAATTGTGTGCTTATTTATTACATGATGTATTGTATCTTATATGGTTGCTTTGTATCCGAATAAAGAAATGTGTATATATATATATATACACATGTTATGCATAAGCTATCAGGTAGAGAACCATTAGACAAAATTGGAATTGGGATCAGTGGATCAGAACTCAGCCCAGCATCAGTTAACGAAGTCAAACCCTCCCCCGTGATAGCAACAGTCTGATTAGTCTCTTGTTGTTGACTCATTATGTTCATCATAGTGTCCAGATGATCTAGAGGTTACCAGAGGGAGGTAAAGTTCTTGTCTATCAGGTCTTTGATTTGTGCAAAGACAGAATCAACAACAGTGTCAAAAAACATATCCCCGGAAACACTATGTTCTGGTGTGAAGGATACAACCTCAGTCTGTGTACTAATAGAACTAATTGGTGCCATCTCTGGGATACGAACATTCGATGGAGACTGGATCCACGAGCTCAAAACAGTACGTGATGAACTAGAATGGATAGGTTGTTTCCTTTTAGAACTGTTGGGCTTCCCAGACTTCCATTTATGCTTAGCCACTGGGACTACAACAGGCGCTGGTATGTCCGTATTTAGCTGCAGCTCGGTCCTGTCAACTCCCTTGGAACTCCCACTGGGAAGAGCTATATTGTTAGAACTAAATCCCAGAAACGTCGGAGTGCGAGGTGCAATTGTGGGCATGTGGCTGACTGCGGGTCGAGAAACAGAATCAGCTAGGGCCCCTCCTAATGTTGAACCGTTCAGTAGTGCCTCACTTCCCAGGGACAAGTGTCACTCAGTTAGTTCGATTTCACTAGAGACAATACTAACGGCCCTTTCTAACATACTATTGTTGCTAGTGGTAGCAGACCACAGAGGCAGTGTCCCTGTGCGTTTCCCCATGATTGATACTTAAAGTCAGTTCTATTGGTTTGTGATGGTATGAAAGGTCACTCACCTCAGGTCACCACAGTCACTTAGTCGCTTAGTTGTTGATAGGTGAAAAAGGGGGGCCCAGCCCTGCCTCTTCCTGGCGCTGATGGGCGCAGACGGGCCCGCCCTTGGCCCGGGCACATCGGCGCGCGTCCCGTGCCGCGGGAGCCCGAGTATGCCTTTATGCGTCTCCGGCGCGTAGGGGATGATGCGGGCGCCTCCTGGCGCTACAGATGATGGGGGGTGTAGTCCCCGGCTGCCCCCTTGCAGTAAAGTGCTTAGTGCTGGTTTTGGAACAGGCTCCCGCGCTGCGGGAGCCCGAGATCGCCTTTATGCGCCTTCGGCACATAGGGGATGGTGCGGGCGCCTCCTGGCGCTAACGATGATGGGGGATGTAGTCCTCGGTTGCCCCCGTGCAGTAGAGTGCTTGGTGCTGGTTTTGGAACGGGCTCATATACTTCATTAATCCCTTGTGATTCATACTCTAATAGGTAGCCAGTATAAACAATTAGTACAGCACTATACGCCTCCGGAATTCTGTGATTCTGCGGCTGCAGCGATTTCCACATAATTGTGGATTTGCTGTATTTGCCACATAATCCATCATCTGCTGCATAATTTACAGATAGATTTTAACAAAAAAAAAAATTCTAGTTCAAACTGATAAATAAGCAGAGACGTGTTGCTGCGCAATGGAAGGCCATTTGCAGAGGTTGACTGGTCATCTTTCAGTAGGGTTTACTGTATTTGGGGTTAAAGTGGTAGTAATGAGGTGAAACCTTTGCTAAGGCAGTGTTAACATGGCCAAAAATGACAAAATAATCAAGTAATACCATCATAAAACGTGCAGCATTTGCCTTTTCTTGCTACATAATTAAGTCAACCTGACACATAATTTGATGCCCTTTTTGCCACATAATTCCAGTGGCCCTGGTTACAGTGTAATATGTAGCAGTGACGTTAATAGTGTGTCGTAGATAATAGAGGAAAAAACCCTTCCCCTGTTGACTGGCAATTTAAAAAAAATGCTGAATAATGACAAAGCAAGTCTTAATTGCCCAAACATTCACATGGCTCTGTACTTGCTGGCCATTTTTGCCCCAGTATGTATAGGACATTTGACCTCCCAAAATGTATGTGGGGGAAATTGCAGGGGTGCTGTATTTACGATAAACCTCATAATTCCTATTTTTCTAGTAAAAGAAGATACCACTCATATAGGAAGTAACTGGGGGCACTTGAATTTGAGACCTACATCTCTAATTTAAATGTTTCAGAAATGGCATGACAACTGTGTGACAAAAGCATGCCAGTTGAAAATTTTCTGTGTGTGTGACAAAGTTACTAATGTTTTGAACATAACTTTAGATCTGTTTGATGTAAATCTAACATCTATATATTTAAGAAGTGACACAAGAAAAACTGCATGATAGATTGTCACAAACAGAATGACAACCTGTAATCCCTATTTCTGGCAATCTGTAAATACTCACGCATGACTAAATTTCTAATGTTTGACCATTCTGAGTAGCATTCTACCTGTCAGCCCCTCGTTAGGGTAATAACTGTTATATAAATACTCATATCATACCATACCCTATTGTGTTGTGTTTTCGTACCAGCCTTCTAACCTCCTGCAGGCCTAACCACATCCTCCAACATAACCCTTTGTTTTATCGATTTTTGTCAGAGTACATTTGTATTTTTAACTTTGTGGCTGTAGGTAGGAAATGTGCACATACGTTGTGCATGTCCAAATGACTATTGTGCGTTTGTTAGCTGCACTTTTACACCCATCCTTATGAAAACCATTTTTGGTCCTGTGTGTGCATAGTCAGACTTGGTAGGTACGGAAAATTAATTGGCGTCTATGTAATGTGCAATTCTAATGGAACCTTAATGATACATTGTGTAGTGCTATTCAGCATTACTGTTCGTTCTAATAGTGTGCAGACTGGTGCAATAGATATATGAGCTGCGTTAATTTTCTCTCTTCTCATATATTCCACCTTAGCCCTTCCATTCCTTTCCTTCCTCTGATCTTTGCATTTCCATTCTCCTCTTGTCTAGTGCTGTTGATTTCCCATGTTCTCTCCCTCCTCTCTACTCACTTCACATGCTCCAGACCTCCCACGTTCTCCTTTCTTAGATTTCTCCTTGCTTGCCCCCTTATGGGTTCCAGTTCCCAGCCATGTAAATTGTCTTTCCTCACATATTCCCATTTCTAGTGCACACTACTGAAGATGTGAACAGCCTAAAAAACGCGGAATAGTAACTCCAAACGTTCAGTTTATGAAGGGATTTGAGAGACATGTAACCCTTTCAGTCTGCGCAAGCTCACAACGGAGCTGTGGTTATTTAAGTACAAATGAAACAATGTGTGCACATTCAGTTTTGCTGCGCCTTTAAAAACATACATTGTGTAACGCTTGCAATTGTTTAACTGCTCATAGATTGTGGTTGTGCAGAGACAGCCTGGGTTTGCAAACCTCAGCCCTTTCATGTTGCCTCTCTGTAGAAAGGCGTGTTAGAAGCAGGACCTTCCCCCAGTCAGGCTTAAGAGAGCACGGGTCTCTTGCGGTGCTCCTGGCCCCTTTGTTATGCGTAGAGGTGTATTTGCATCTCTGATCAGGCATTCTGAAGTCCTTCCTTGAGTTTCCTCTCAAAGCAGGGAGTATTTACAGACGCTGTTGAGAATTCAATACTTTTTTCAAAAGGCCTTGCAGATTTTAGAATCAAGCCAAACATGCACTTCTCTCTTTTAAGGTCTGATGAGTTTAATCATTTAATCTCCCATGCCTAAAACAAAAAAAATTAATATGTCCTTTTGTAATGTAACTGGTGCTCATTTAAAGCGCTCCAATACCTTTTGGTCAAGTGTGCGCTATATAAAATTGCAAAAAAATAACAAATAAAATAAAACAAAATGCTGCCTAATCAAAAACATCACCTTTTTATATGATTGTTTTACACCCACCCTTAGGAATATCAATAAACTGTTTTCATTTGAAAAGCTTTATAAACAGTTTTTAAATTAAGCAATTCAAATGATTTAAATGTAATTACATATTATGGCTGTATTTAAACATATCTTCTAACAAGTTCACTAATTCTATAAAAGCATCATTTTTCTGTTAAAAATAAACTTGGCCATGCTATGGGCATAAGCGCAACACTAGTCCCTCGCTCATCTAGCATAGTGCATATTAATATGTAAAACAAAAGGCAAAGCAACATAAAACCTTTAGATTATTTGCAAAATACTATCATATCAGTTTATATTATATTGTAGTGTAGTGCATCATCATTCTTTAATTGCAGATAAGGATCAAACAGTAATAGTGAAGTATTCTGGGATTCAAAACTGGCACAAAGTGCTTTAAACCACTAACAATTTTCAGACACAAATCTAAATTCAATAGCTTCATGTAAAATAACATTTTATTTTAATAAATAAATGGTTAATTTGCATGAAAAATATTTGGATAAACACAGGAGTATGCAGCTTTTCCTTTGAGAGACTGTCCTTCCTGCTGCCAGTATGTGTTTCCAGTAAGCAAAGTGTGTTTAAATGCAAAGTGTGTTTAAGGCTGCAGTACCGCCTCCTGTCTACAGGGGCAGACCTGAGCAAAAATATAAACACACTTGATGAAACACAGGTCCCCACAAGACACTTTTTAAAAAAGTTGTCAAAATTGACACAGATGATCCTGAAGTCATTTTTTGTCATTTAGAAGACATTGCCTTGTGGGGACTTGGGTTCAAGTCCCCACAGCGCAATCAAGTCCCCATAGCGTGAGTGTGTTATCACACCCAAGTCCCCACAAGGATAGTATCACACACGCACGCACGCACGCACGCACGCACACACACACACACACACACACACACACACACACACACACACACACACATTTGAATTTCCCTGTGAGTATCAATTGTGGCAATACATGGATAAATGTAAAGAGATCGCCTTGTGCAGAGAGCCCCGCAGGTAGCTTTGCACAGACAGTCCTTCAAGTTGCCCCTCACACCATCAGCCCCAGTGACATTTGTGTGCAAACGTGGCCTAGTGCACCAGTGCTCGTGCAGCCCTGAACCCTCTCTGCTCACCTTGCACACTTTTGGCAATGAAGACAACATTGCGATCTGCCAGTAATGCAGACTGCCAGCACTCGTCAATGCCAGGCATAGAGCTTGCCAGTCACGCATAATGCCAGCCATGAAAAGTTGACTGTGACAACGCCCTTGCACTATACCAATCTTGTTGCTTTCCAGCCCTGCACTTCCTGCCAGTCTTGCAAAGAGACAGCCCTTTAGGCAGCCTCATGCCTGCTAGCATTGAGCATTGCCAGTTCTTCGTTGTCTGACAGCCACAACAATAATATGCCAGTGCTTTCCACTGTAAACCATGCACCGTGCAAGTTTTGAAAACATCTAAGAACCTGCCTGCCCTGCACACTTTATGAAAGCCCTGCACCATGGGCATGTAAATGAGTACGTTAAAATAAACTGTGAAGAACGGCAGCTGAATAGCACTATGTCATCTTGGCTTTTTAACCAATAGCTCTTTGACTCCATACTTTGTTTTTTGCATTTTTATTTATACAGCGTGAACTCGACTAGAAGGTAATGGAACGCTTTACATGAGCACCAGTTACATTATATAAGGACACATACATTTTTTGGAGTCGCAGAAAGATTAAGTGATTTGCCCAGAATCACAGGATGTTACTTAAATTTTGCCACACAAAAATACATATCCCTGAAAGCAGAGTGACTTTGGCTTTCTAAAAACAGCAGGTATAGTGTACAGTGCTGCACATAACATGGGACCTACGTATCATCACAGCACATAGCGAATGAAGAGAACTTATTACGCAGGTGTTTTAGCAACATTTCCTTCTTCGGTTATCCTTCTAAAGCGCTATTTTCTCTGCTGAAGAAGCAATTCGCTTGAATGAGGGATGGATGTTGATCAAATAGTGAGCCAGTCACAAGTAAACAGGGAAGCAACAATGCAACTTTGAGCAGCTGCGCAATGGGTGGCAAAGGTTAACAGCTGCTGTCACAGGCTCATACAAAGTGGCGCGATTTGTTTTAACATTAAAATGTATCACAACATTACCAAATACTTTCACGCGCTTGCAGCGTTGTGGAGTGCACACTTCAACATATTAAGAAAATTAAGTGCCCAAAGCGACACCATGAATTTTGCTCCAATTTCTATTGAGTTTGTTTAGAGGAAACAACACTGATGGTAACCTCACAATCTGGAAAGAGAAACCCTAGAGAAACACTCACATAGCCTACAGCAACCCTGAGTAAACACTTCTACAGCAATGACGTCTCTCCTCCGTGCCAGTAGCCAGCCTGAGCCAACCGTCTTCGATGGTGAGAGTGACGTTACCTGAGCGTCACAAAGGCTACGCCCACAATATTAAAGTGATCGGCACTAGGCTGAACTTTTAAAGTAGCGTCCATAAGCGTGCGCTGCGCTGTTGTCCTCAAAATGTATCAACTTTGTATAAGACTAATAAGAAAGAGGTTTGCTTGTTTTAAAAATAGTTTGTAAAAACGGAAAGCGCATTGGACATAAAGCATGTATGGAGCTGAGGCACGGAAACAGAATAACAAGAAAAGAAGTCCTCAGACGAATACATCAACACCTAAGGCGTAACAATATAGTACTTAGTCAGTGCTGCATCCGGCCGAAACGGAAACAAAAAGGAGGGACATAAAGGGAGGATTACCAATTGGCAAACAAGTTTTTGTGAAGGACAGTAACACAGCCAAATAAAAAACATCTGGCAGCAATGGGAGGAGTTCAACTGCTAAACTATACACAAGAGGTCAGTCGCTAAGCGACCGCACAAGCGCTGTCTACGCTCGACCTAAAAAGAGAGCTTGTTATCTCTTGGGTCTATTTTAGGTCGAGCCTGGGCAGCGCATGCGCTGCTCTGCAAGGCATGCTGTATTAGAGTATGGACTTGATGCCCCGCCCACTATCCGCCCATATTTTTCATTGGCTTGTGTCATTGTCCTTCGGAAATGCTGGCTTCTGATTCATTATTAGACTTGTTAGTCCCTCCTTAGTACCCCTTTGTCTTCATTCGTAACCTCCCTAAAAGTCAATTTTACTAAATCATAAATTGTGGTATTTGGTCCTAAGAAAAAACCAAGAAATTTATTGTGCGGGACAAGAGAATACAAAAGGAAGACAACTTCACGTACCTGGGGAATTTATATAATAACCGGTTGAATTGAGTTCCACTTGTCACAGCAAGAGCCCATCATACAAACAGGGTTGTAGCTGGGCTATTTCGTTTTGCACGTAAATCAGGACTTAAGCCTGTGAGACACTTATTTACCCTATATAAAGCAAATGTCTTTCTATAGCAACATATGGGGCAGGGGTGTGGGGACATCATAAAAGCTGTCGGCTACAAAGATTGGAAAACAAATTCACCAAAAGGTTATTGATAACTCCGAATAGTGCCCCTAACCGTCTATGTCACAAGGAGCTGGTTTGTAGAGGATTGTATAGCTAGCACCCCTTTGTTTTTATGGGCAAAAATGTGTCTGAAGAATTAATGTTGTCACGTGAAGTAATCATAGACTGCCAAAACCTGGTAAATGCTCTAAAAATACCATGGCTCCGCTTTGTGAGGGACAAATATCATAAGATAGAACTGGGGCACTTTTATGACAACCATTATTAAAGAGGCATTTTACTCCAGGGCCAACATGCGTTATCTAGAACAAGATGAGATGGGCCAACCACAGATGCCCCTTGCCCCACTGCAATATTATTTAACTTTTACTACTGATTTGCAGACTAGATTTTATTTGACCAGATTCCGTTTACGCACTGTGCACTTCGTGTTGGCATTTCCACATCAAAGAGGGTGGGTTGATAAGCTCACACCCTGCCCGTGTGACAACTCTACGAGCCAAAGCACTATTCACTTTATTCTATTCTGCACTTTATATAAAACGGCGAGGAGAAAATTTTTAGTCCCATTATTGAGGAAAATCCACCCTTGCACATATATTGATGGTTTTAACTTCTAGTACACATTGGCTGCCCCTGACATTTGTATCGCAGTAGCCAATTACATAAAAGTCTCTAGGGCTATTAGAAAAAGCTATGAGTAAGAGCTCCTGTGTAACAAACAGTTTTATTGTATGTTGTCCTAAAACGTTCACTATTGATTTAGTATCTTATGCTCTCAGAATTCTATGAATTGTATAATACCATGCTGCTCCAATTCAATTCTGTATGTAAAGAATGTTATTTCCCTGGAATCTTATTAATTGTTCTTTTAAACTATTGATTGTAATTGTTTTATATATTGTGATAATTTTACTGTGAACTTTTATGGTTCTTTCGAACCGAAATAAAGTTGTTCTTGACTTGACTGGCCCTTTTACTTCGGAAGTTACACAGTACGTCTTATTTAGTCTGTAAGCACTATTTTCTTTAATGAGTTTCTCTTACTGCAGGAGGGTTTTTCATGCACAGTTGTGACCACCGGCTTGTTTACGCACATTGTGCATGGGTTTTGTGCATGGCGAGGACAGGGGGGGACGGTACATGTCTGTTTTCTTGCTGTGTCCTACTTTATGTTTTCTGGGGGCGTGCAGCGCCTCAGGGCAGCAGGAGCGGGCACTGGCATTGAACCGCCCCCTCCTGCCGCCGCCAGTCTTGTTAACCGTGTCCCAAGCTCGGCTTAAAACATTAGCTTATTTGATTTCGAGTTTCTTTTGCCTAGTTAGCCAGAAAACAACCTCTAGGCCCTGTAGGAAAGGCAACAAGCCTAAAGTTCCTTCATGCAAGCTTCAGCGCTTCTTTGACATGGATCCGGTTCAGCGCTATACTCAACGCCTGTGGTTAACAATTCCAGCATTTATGTACACAGCACACAAGCCTGAGAAATGCTGTCACTGGCTCGGCTGGGACAGTTCATGCGCCTCAGCCATGGCTCTGGGCTAGGAGACCACACCCTACTCACGTGCTGATAGAATGCTGACTTTCCACAGGCTGATACTGTAGCCAGGCTTTCACGATAAACCAAAATAAACAAATAAATTAAAAAAAACTACTTGGCGAATTCAAGTTTTAAGCGGCGTTTATTAGATACTAAAACAGCCGACCGCCTGTTTCTGGTTTCATCTTATCTCTCCAAACCTGGTGGCACTGAGATGGGTTCTGCAGCAGGTTTATGTCGACTTTTTCCCAGTATATTCTTAAATCCTACTCATAGATCACCCACAATTGTATACACAATTGTATAGGCAAACAAGCATTTGCAATGGAATAGGTCTCGCATTTGCGAGATTTTGAGCTATTGGCATTGTAAATGACAATGTCTTTCATTTATGTGTTTAAAAAACCTGCAATAATAAAAGGCATTATCATTTACAATGGCAGTAGCTCAAAATCTCGCTAATGCGAGACCTATTGCATTGCAAATGCTTGTTATTTGAAGTACCCTCTCATTCACTTCATTTGCTTGTTCATGTGTCATTAGGTCTAGCGCTTCCTTCTGTCTGAAGTTATTGAATCTTTTTGCAAACTTAAAGATTTTGTCTTCCTTTACAGTCTTCCTTTTCTCATGAATTTTGTGTGCTTTCTTGCTTTTACTTCTTCTTCATGTTTTTCTCTTCTGTCAATAATGTCAGCTTTTAACTTTCTTTGGTCTTCTGTGAGTTCCGGTGAGGCAATATCTTGTTAAAGCTCTGTTGATTTGAGTGCGGATCTTTTGTAGGGCTATGCTTGCATGTTTAATTAAAATCTCCAGTAATTCTAATGATGATTTAAGGTTGTATTCTTCCCATTCCTGTAATAGTTACTTGTATCGCCATGGTTTGGCATTAAGGAAATGTGGAATCCTCGCAGGACTTTTTGTATCTCTACATATTTTTTCTTGGTAAAAACGTCCCACCACTTAATACCTTCCTTTCTTGCCAGTTTTTCCCAATTCCATAGTTTAACTCTAACATCTATGGTATTTGTTTCCGGATGTCTATCCATTATTATTACGGATTGTGTAGTTGTCTGTATTTTCAAATAACACAGCTGTGGGTACATTACATTTAGTTTCCTTAGTTTTTAACAAATCATTGTGCAAAGGATATTAACAGTGAAGAAAGACTGCAATTTTATCCTGTGATCAAGGTCAGGTTGGGCCGAAATGTGTCTGGGACTTTCCCTATTTGAATTTTCACAATTTAATTGCCACAAATCTTCCAAATGAGTGCAGGTGATTTGTTGTCTTGCAACAAACTAGGTTTGTAATATATACTGTGTGGTTATAGTTAGGTTAGAGTTTCCATAGGCAGAGCGTTTTTTGTTTTGCTAATAACTTTGGCGCTGTGTGACGAATCTTCACAACATTTTCCCCAAAAAAGTTAATCAACCTCCGCTCCTTCCTGGAAAGTTCCGGTGTGACCCGTCAACCTGGATGGCAGTTGGGGTGAGTCCCAAAATGTTGTTTTCCCATGTTCATTCCCATCGGAACTTTAGGGAAGCAATAAAAAAAAAATACTGGTGTACTGAATTACACCAAATTTAACAGAACTTTACTCTGAGAGCTTGCTTTTTAGGTTTCACTTCTACAGCGCTTGCTCTGTGCTTTCAAAATCTCTTGTAAAGAAAACAAGCATTTACAATGCAATAGGTCTCTCATTAGTAAACTTTGAGCTGTTGGCGTTGCAAATGCTAATGTTTTGTTTTTTTTCCCCCCCATATAAAAATATTCCAGTCGTAGCATAAGTAATAGTAAATGAAATTCCATGAATGAAGGAAAGGGTGCAGTACCGGAGGCTGTTACTAGGTGTCCCTGTGGAGTTGTAAAGGGACCTCTATTAGCCACATCAGGTACTGCACCCTTTATGGAATTATAAAGAGCAAGATTGCTGGTGAGCATACGTTTTCAATAATTTTTATTGGAAGTGAGATTTTTGTTAGTTTGCTTTTGAAAATGCATCATTGTTGTTTATTTTGGTTTGTGAAATCAAGCTAAACAAACTACAATGGGGCATTTTTAAAACTCAAGCTAACAAAAATGTCACTTCTAATAAAAACAAATGGAAGTGTATGCTCAGCTGTAATTTATCTGTTTATATTTGCATTAAGGGTGCAGTACTTTACAACTCCACAGGGACATCTAGTAGCAGCCTGTGGTACTGCACCCTTTGCTTGAGACCTAATATGGAAATAGAATTACGCAGTGGTGTAAAAAAACAAACAAAAAACATTAGCATCTGCAATAGCTCAAAGTTTCACTAATGCAAGACCTATTGCATTGCAAATGCTTGTTTCATTTTGGTTACCAATCCGTGTTGGATCGGTGACTAAAAATAAAAGAAAACGTTTTTAAAGTGGACGGGTGATTCTGAGGGGGAATGTGGTCCGAGCACCATGTTGGAGGGCAGGAGAAGGCATAAGCAACAACTGGGGGAAGGTGGAGAGAATGTGGAAGCAACAATGTGATAGGGAAAGCAGCATGAAGGGCACGGATGGTGAAAGTAGTGGATAGAGCACACGGACAAGCGCAAGAGTGGGGAATCGGGGCTAGGCAGATTGGTGACAGTACAACAGAGAGTGCAGGGGGAAAGACTTGCACTAGCACGAGAGCTAGCATTTTTTTTTTCATTTTGTAGCCTTTGCAGTATTCCGCGCTTTAACTTTATATGTTGAAAGCTAAAGTGCAGCATGCCGTCAATGCTATAAAAGTTAATAAATAAAAAGTAAAGGTGGGTGGCCGCCATGTTGAAGTTTAAATATTGCAAGACCTATTGCATTGCAAATGCTTCTTTCACTTTGGTTACCGATTGGTGTTGAATCAGTGACCAGAAATACAAGCATTTGCAATGTAATAGGTCTTGCATTTGTGAAAGTTAGAGCTCTTGGTGTTGAAAATGCTGAAAAGCCAGTGTGGTATGTGCTGTGGGTGGTCTTTGCAGCAGAACGTAAGTAAGGATTTAAAGGCTCACGCAGTGGCTAATTGGAGGAGCGGACCGGGAGGACAGCATGCATGTTAAAGGGACGTGAGCCTCTGACAATAGGTGCATGGGCACCATTGTTCAAGTTAAAGCGCGGCATGGCACGTTGTGGGAAAAAAAAAAGGAATGCTTTAAAAGTTGATTTAGGCGAGCTGTGCAGCACAAAAGAAAGGCGTGTGGCTACCGTGTTAAATCTGAAGTACGGTGTGGGGCATTGTAAAAAAATAAAACATTATACTTAAAGTTAGAGCGCAACATCGCGGTGTGCACTTATTGGAAATATAAAGCAACCATAGAGGTGCTGCCACCATATTTTTAGTTAACATGCACTTTGTACTTATAGTCGTTGCTTACGAGAAGCAAGGCTGGCAGTAACTGCGCCTCTTTTACTGCCAGCCTTGCTTCTCGTAAGCAACGTCTATAAGTACAAAGTGCGTGTTTACGCACCGCTTGCAGGTTTTCAAAACACATAAATAAAAGGCATTGTCATTACAATGCCAATAGCTCAAACTCCTGCAAATGCGAGACCTATTGCATTGCAAATGCTTGTTCCCTTCAACTGTTACTGCATTTCACTGGTTCAACTTAATGTCATAGCACCTAATGACCTTAGGCTGTATGTTCATGCTTCATAAATCCCCAACATAACATTAACACCCCTTGCTGACGAAGCGCGCAGTTTTCTGCAGTCTGTCTTACTGATTACAGAAAAAGCTAATTGCAATACAAGAATATCCTATGCACGTTCATCACTGCCCACACTCCTTGAAAGTCTTGTGAAACATTTCAAGACCCTTGATGACGCAGCCTCTGAAACATCATTTCAACGACCTCCATTAAACAGCCTCACAAAATGAGGAAAAAACTATCTTGTCGGAGACACTTTACAAGCCTAAAGAAAAAAACTATGCACTTTGCTCGTTGCCTTTATTGACAAAGGATTCAGGCCGAGGCACTGATTTAATCCGAGCACTGATAAGTTTTGTGTTTCTCGTTTCTTTCAGCTGTCACTTCTAAATGTAAATTGTGAACCTTGAAACCCAGGAGGCTGATAAAACAATGGGAAAAGAAGGCTGTGCTTTGATTAGAGATTAATCAGGACAGTGGGTATTAACTGGTCGGAAGAATGTTACTTAGGCAACCGAGATTAGATGCATTGCAACGAAAAAACTAATGGTATATTCAAAGGCTTCTTATGGATAAACATGCCCCCTAGCTCAGTCATTTTCGGTTTGTTAATGGCCTGCTAAGTTGAATGACCCATAACTATGTCATCCGAAAAGTATTGCCTGAACGAAATGTTTATTTACAAATGCCTTATTAATACAGAACATTTAATGTCAAAAGGGTGCATAGGCTCTTCCCGGTCTTTCTGCTGTCTCTAAAACTGCAAAACCCACAGTGTCTCCAGCTCTACCAATGCAGCTGCCCCCAGAAGGCCGGCGCCATGTATTTTTCATTTGCAGTGCAATAGGTCTTGCATTTACGAAACTCTCAAATGCGAGACCTATTACATTGCCAATGGTTATTTGCAAAAACGCCCTATGCCGCGCTTTCCCTTTAATGGCGGCTCCTCTAAAGAAAGGGTCCGGCCGCCATTAACGTGAAAGCAAAAGATACTCAATTGATGCACGGAATGCAGAACAAATCAAAACATTCACCCCCAGTCAAGAGATCTGGGTTAAATCCATCATTCTTTTGCTCACCATGCCACCCCAGTTTAGACCTGGCCATATGCAAATCAGTCTTGACCCTGTGCCTCATGGGAACAGTCCAGCACGAACTGCCAAGCCAGGTCCTCCCTGGACCGGAAACAAGCATCCTAGGACCTGTTTCATTAACCATTAACGTGAAAGCGCGGCATGGGGCGCTTTTCCAAACAAAAGTACAAAAATAGGGGGGGGAAAAATGCGCCCGCCTTCGGCGCCTCAAATAAACCAAAGGTGCGGCCACCACTGTGGCGTGCCGTGCTATGAAAATAAAACCTTGTGAGAGAGCGTATCCTGCCTGCAAAAGCAGGCAGGTTAAAAGCATTTAACAAAATGGTGCTCGGAGGCTGTAATTAAAGCCTTCCGTAACAAGGGGTCTTGTCATGGGAGGTTACAAAGGAAGACAAGGTGGTTCTAAGGAGGGACTAACAAGCCTGTTAATGAATTGGATGCCAGCATTTACCGAGGACAATGACACAAGCCAATGAAAAATATGGGCGAAGAGTGGGCAGAGCTTGAAGTCGATACCTGAATACAGCATGCCTCCCAGAGCATCGCATGCGCTGCCCAGGCTCGACCTAAAAAAGGAGGGACTAGTGACCATTTTAATCAATGAAATGCAGCCATTTACAAAGGACAGTAAAAGGAGCCAATTATAAAGATGGGTGTTGCTTAAATACAGCATGTCTGAGAGAGACAGCATAAGCGCTGCCTAGGCGAGACCTAAAAGAATCTTATAAAGGGCTTGGAGCCCACCCATTGCTTTTACTTACAATTGGTTGGCTCCCACGTCACTCTCGTTTCCTTGCTTCCTATTGGTCACCACGTCCTCCACGCTTCAGTCTTCGCTTCAGCCTTCATTCATGCCATGGAGCATGTACCAAGTACAGCTTTCTGTGGCCAGTGTCCTTCCACTGACCGCAGGTCCTGTAGGTACTTTTTTCTCACTTTTCGGCATGCATTCTTCGAGTACATGCCTTTGCAATCACTCTCCTTCAACCCCACCCTTTCCCTCCTCAGTCCCCCCAACCTTCCCCTGTAAATTCCCCCTCCACTCTTCCAAGAGGTTTAACCCGCCGTCCATCCTTTTTGAAACACCACCCCTTCTCTTAAACCCACCCACTGCCTCCCGCTGCATATGCTTTGTTTCCCACCCTCTGGTTGAATCCCCCTGTTTTAAGGCATATTGCACAGCAGTGCTAGCTTCTGTGCAACATGGCTTGAATTTTTTTTAAAAAGCGTTATGACGCGGTAAACGCTGACCCTGTCAAAGCGTTTTTTTTTTTTTTACATATCGTGTGTGTGTGTGTGTGTGTGTGTGTGTACGTGTGTGTGTGTGTGTGTGTACTTGTGTGTGTGTACTTGTGTGTGTGTGTGTGTGTACGTGTGTACACACTGGAAAAACCGACGAAACGCGAGACATCCAAATGGTGGGAGGGCAGGTCCTTAACCCGGTACCTAGAAGTTGGCAGAGTACCAAGGGGTTTAAAGATATTAATAGCACCCACCTACGAGAATCCACATCGAGATGTTCAAAGAATGGGCAGAGAACAACGCCGATTCTTCCAAACGGATGCTGAGCATATTAGTGAAATATGCTGATATTGATCGGCAAGCCCTTTTGAGTGAAATTGATCTCCTTAATGAGGAATTAAATCAACTACCAGATCAGGATGTAATTAAGAAAATGCATTCTGAGATGAAAAAGAGTAAAAAAGTATGAAGCGGTCATTAAAGATCGCAAAGCAACAAAATTTAGGCGAGATAAGCTGGATTACCAGCGGGCCAAATCTTCACATTCTCCAAAAGATTTGAAGGAATCAGGCGACCGAAGCTGTCACAAAGTGTGCAATCGAAAGGCACAGCCTTGCAATGAGGGAACCAGCTTGGAGCTCAGTTCAGAGGTGGACACAGATAATGATGATGGGAGACAAGCAATGGGAAAGATACCCACAGTGGAAGACGAGCTTAATTTTTTAAGTTAGGACAGAAACACAAACCTCAGACCATTAGCAAGTCTAGAAAGGACATATCGAGGAGACGGAAGAGGCAGAGGAAGAGCAGGAGGTCAGGAAGGACAAATAACAAGCAAGGCAGCACAGAAGAAGACAAAATGACTTTTGACAATTCTGACTGCAATGTAATAAATCTAACTGACCTTGTATTAAATACAGGAGAAATTAACATTCTGTCACGTGGATTATTTTACTGTGTTTCCTAAAATTTGGACTACGTCCAAACAAGGATTGACTGTTTTAAATTTATACGCAAGTTAAGGTTAGCTAAGTTCTTTGCAACCAGCAGAAAAACTGGAGTGGTAGAGCAAGAGGCACCAATGGATGGTGAGAGTTTGGAGGTTTCTGATTTTATTTTATTACGTGACCTGGACAGCTTATCCAGGGACGATGCGACTGAACTTACAGATGATGTTTTGGCCAGAGAGCTGGATTTATATGTGTATGGGAGACCGGTCACTCCATTTAAACCTAAGTCGGTTTTCCTACCCATGGTCCCAAAGGATTCTATTGATACATTCTCTGATTTGTTAGTTCAGGATTTAAAGAAACTGTACACACATTTTGAGGTGGGGAAACATCTGATCCATCCAAAATAAACTACTTGAGTTTGGTTAAAAAGCTACATTCCCGTCCTGACCTAGTGGTACGACAAGCGGACAAGGGAGGTAATGTCGTATTGTGGCCCCTAGCCATGTATCAGGCAGAGGCACAAAGCCAACTCAGTGACCACCTGTGCTATGCCAAAGTAGACAAAAACACCTTGCAGGAGATAACCACCAGCTTTTACTCCGATTTAAGTCATTGGAGAGCAGTGGGACTTATCTCACAGGCAGAATATAAATTCCTAAAAGTAGAGAATCCAGTGATACATGTTCTCTACTTGATACCAAAAGTGCACAAAAACATTGATGCACCCCCTGGCCGACCCATCATTTCGGTCATAGGAAGTCTCTTCGAAAACACCTCAAAATACCTGGATTATTTTCTACAGGTCCCAGTTAAAAATCTACAGTCATACACTAGGTACACTGGAGACTTTTTGAAGAAGATCTACAATGTAGGATGGCAAAGTGATTACATCATGGATTACACTTGATGTGACATCCCTATATACTAGCATCTCACATCAAGATGGATTAAGGGCAGCACAACACTTCCTAAGCTCACGGCCAATAACACTATATAAGCACACAGAAATGCTATTGGATATGCTCAAGTGGTGTTTATGCAATAGCATCTTTGTTTGGATCTGATTTATATCAGCAGATGAGGGGCACAGCTATGGGCACCTGCTTCGCCCCCAGCTATATGAACTTGCATATTGGCTGGTGGGAGGAGCAGGTGCTCGTGAAGAAATTTGCCACTGAACTGTCTGAGAATGTGACCCTATGGTTGCGCTATATAGACGATCTTTTCGTCATATGGCATGGAGATAAAACTTCTGCCACGAAATTTGTGGAATGACTGAATGATAATGAGCTTAATCTCCAATTTACGTCATACATAAGTGAGAAAGAGGTTGAGTTCCTCGATCTGGCTATCTATGTGGTGGATGAGACTGCATACCAAGACATTTAGGAAGAGTACAGCTGGAAACCCGGTGCTGCATGTCCGTAGTTTCCATCCAACAAAGTTCAAAAACAGCATACCCTATGCAGAGAATCTCCGGATGCGGAGAAACTGCAGTGAGAAAGAACAGCTCAAAGCTGCACAAACAGAACTAACAGGGAGGCTCTTAAGGAGAGGGTATAGCAAGGCAACGTTGGATGCAGCAAGGGTTAAAGTCAATTAGAGTCCCAGAGAAAAGCTCATTTTCACTGAAGAAAAACACACACACAAACAGATTCAGGGCAGCCCATAAGATTCATCACGGGCTACAGCAATGAACATCAAGAGATCCGTGCCATCTTTCAAAAGCATTGGCACCTGATTTGTAGTGACCAGATATTAGGTTCTAGAATCCAATAAAGACCACTATTAACTTTCCGGAAGGCTAGATCCATGAGAAATGATTTAGTCAATAACACCCCCGGATTGAAACAACAGCAGGGTTGGCTCAGTGGAAGCAAAGGTTTTCGGCACTGTCACAAATGCAAGGCATGCAAGTTTGGGGTAAACACAACTGAGGTACCTCTGCCATTTACAGATACCAAGTGTCAGATCCTAAAACCATTAACCTGCAAGAGTAACTATTCCGTATATGCCTTGAGATGCAGTTGTCACAAACTCTATATAGGGAGCACCATTCTAAAAGTACACCAACGCATCCTGCAACACATCCGTGCCATCAAGGATAAGGACCAATCGTACCCTGTTGCTAGACACTTTGAGCAGGTCCACAACAGTGACGTTAGCAATTTAGAATATTTTGTGCTAGATCAAGTGTCGGCAAGACCTAGAGGTGGCAACAGAGAGAGGTTTCTGAGGCAATTAGAATCAAGATACATCTTGAGATTCAACACAAAAATGCCACAGGGCCTCAACAGTGAAGAGGACCTGTATGTCCATCTGTAAGGTCGTGAGGTTTTGTTTCTCAGAAGTCCTCTTTAGAACTAATTAATTTGTCTCCCATCTGTCTGCCAATAGCCCTCCGGGATAAATTGTATGAACAGATTTCATGAATATGGCACTGCTATAACTCTATTTCCCAGTATAATCCAGACCATGATTAATATATTGTTGGTATATGCTTTTCACAGGGTCACATATATTGTTTTTAGGTTTTTATAAGTGTGATTATTGGAATTTATTTGCAACCTTTGCCGCTAATCAAACGTTGACATGACATAGTTGAGAAATATCTTAATGAGCAACAGGTGCATAATACTGGGGAAGGTAACTAGACCTCTAAGGAACAGAGGTTTTGTCATTAGTAGGTCACATTGGGCACTTGCCCTGGATCAGCTACATGTAACATCAGAAATACATTGTATGTGACACCAAGAGCCAGTTAAGAATCTTATAAGTGGCTATCCCAGTTAACCGTCACCTGTTATGTGTGATATAACATTTTAAACAATATGTATGTCAAAGCCCTCTACATCACAATGAATTAAATAAGATATAGTATAAGGCGACGATTTGCACATTTCACTTTATGGTTTAACTCTGTTTTATTGATAGTTGCCAATGGTAGAAGCATTACATTAGGGCCACTCGGGACCTGATTGTACTGAGGGCAACATAGTTATGATACAGTATAAACAATAAACAGCACCCCCAACTCCCCCAGGATAGAAAGAAGAGTAGGAAAATAAGAAATAACCCCCCCCCCCCCTCCCACCCCTGGTCCAGGCGGATGGCAAAGTGCTAGGGCAGGCAGCTCGTCAAGGCTGATGATCAAACGGAGAACTAAGCAGACTCCGGGACAGTTAAGCGTAAAAGGCGTAGGTATCGCGGACAAGCCAGTTCGCGAAAATCCTGTGCTAGGAGAGTAAGGAAGGGCTGCCACAGCTCGCTAAAGGAAGCGCCCTTCCCCGCAAAGTTCAGGGAAATCTTCTCCATCCCCAGAACGTGCCACAGGCGTTGGTACCATCCAGTATGTGTAGGAACCTGAGGGGACCTCCAATGGATTAATATGTTCTGAACTGCCGAGCCGAGGGCTATGGCCATTTGCTTCCCTCTCCGAGCTTTGAGGGGATATGTAAGTGGGTTGGGCACCCCTAGGAGAACATAGGCAGGGAATCTAGGGATCTCAGTGTCTAGGTATTTGTCCACTTCGTCCAAGACGTGTGTCCAGTAAGATCTAAGATGTGTGCAATCCCACAATAGGTGAACCAAAGTGCCCCTCTCACCACACCCACGCCAACAGTCCGGGCTGTGACCCGCATCGATCTGGTGAAGCCTCTCTGGGGTATAGTACCAGTGATAAACCAATTTAGTGAGGGTTTCTGTTCAACCTAGGTGTCGCTGTGTGACGTGCCTTGTAACAGGCGCTCTCCCACTCCTCAGGAGTAAGATCCCGCCCAAGTTCCCGTTCCCATCGTGCCCGCCCAGCGTGGTAGCTATGCGAGTATCGAGATTGAAGCATTTTATAGAGATCCGAGATCAGTTTTTTGTCTGAAACCCGTGTCACCAACCAACGTTCATATTGTGTCAAGTGCCTCGCCGCTTGTGAGCGGATATCAGGATGTAAAGCCCAATGCCGTACCTGGAGATAATGCATGCGTTCCGACTCCGGGAGGCCAAAGTCCTCCCGAAGCAGTGGGAAGGAGATAAAATTGCGGTTAGCGAACAAGGGACCCAGTGCCCAGCAGCCGGAATCCCGCCACGGGCGAAAAGATTGCGAGTCCAGTCCCGGAGTAAAGGCCGGGTTATCCAGTATGGATGTAAACGGTGATGGGAAGGACGTCAACTCATGGCTCAAATTCGTCTGATCCCATACCGTAAGTAATGTACGGGTCACTTGAGAAGCATAGAGGTTGGGGGGGCGATGGATCTTCTGGAGAAAGGGGATCTTCCGAAGAGAAGTGCCCGCCACAGCTCGATCCTGGAAGAGCCAATTCTTTTCCAATTCGGCCCGGCTCCACTCGACCAAATATCGTAGCTGTGTGGCCTTGTAATATAAAGCGAGGTCGGGAACCCCCAAGCCCCCTTCATGCGGTGGGAGAAAGCTAACCTCGCGTTTCAATCTGGGCTTGCGACCTTGCCAGATAAAGGAAGAGAGATCGGATTGCACCCCTCGAAGCCAACCCGCCGGGGCGGTAAGGCCAGCGTTTGAAATAAGTAAAGAATTTGGGGAAGGACGGTCATTTTTATAGCGGCGACCCGCCCCAGCCAGGAGATCTGGTGATGTTTCCATCGCTGGAGCTCAGCTTGGATCCGGATACGAAGACGTGAGAAGTTGGCGAGTCTCATGCTCTGCAGGGTGGGTGTCAGGTAAATGCCCAAGTACGGGACGGGGTCATCAGACCACAGCCACGGGTAGCGAGCCTGCAAATCCGCCTTCTCTTGGGGCGGCAGCGAGAGGTTCATCGCTATGGATTTAGACAGGTTAACCTTCAACCCGGATGATCCAGCAAAAGCATCCAGTTCCTCCCAGTGCCCCATTAGGGTTCGCCAGGGTAACAAGGACGTCGTACGCATAGAGACTGATAGTGTGGGTGTCCCCTCCAAAGCGGAATGCCCGTAATCTGTGTGTGTTTCCGGACCCTCTGCGCCATAGGCTCCATATATAAAGCAAAACGTAGCGGCGCCAGAGGACATCCCTGTCTCGTCCCCCTGTGTATTGGGAAGGGAGCGGAAGTGTGTCCATTAATTCTGACAGTCGCTGTGGGAGAGCGGTAACAGTTAAAAATGTGTGCTCGCATTTTATCCCCGATGCCTATGCGGTGCAACACCCGCTCGAGATATGGCCAGTGGACCCGGTCGAAGGCCTTCTCCGCATCTATCGTTAGTAACCTATACTTCCCCGGGATGCGGGAGGCCTTCTCAATGAGATGCATTACCCTTTTCGTGTTGTCGCTAGTCTGACGCTGTGGTATAAACCCAGCCTGATCGGGGTCCACTAACCCCTGCATATAGGGGGCGAGTCGGGACGCCAAGATAGAAGTGTAAAGCTTCAGGTCTAAGTACAGCAATGATATGGGCCGGTACGACCCACAAACAGACTTATCTTTCCCTGGCTTAGGGAGGACCACTATCGCCGCCGTTAACATAGACGGGGGGACAGCCCCCTCTTCCGCAAAAGAGTTAAAAAGCCTGGTTAGCAAGGGGGCGAGGGCAGCGCCAAACTGCTTGTAAAAAGCCGCCGTGTACCCGTCGGGGCCCAGGGACTTACCCAGCTTCAGGCAAGCGATGGCAGCGATGACCTCCTCCGGTCTAATCTCCCTCTCAATGTATGCCGCCTGGTCCGGCGTCAAGGTTGGAAGGTCGGCATCCGATAAGTAGGAAGTGATATCGGCCTCCGCTAGGGGCTGATCATCGTACAGGTGTGCGTAGTACCTACGGAAGGTTTCGGCGATGGTGCGTCCTCGGTTAATGCGTTGCCAACACCATCTCTAATTTCTTGGACGCCCTCGCGAAGTCGAGCCTCGCGGAGTTTATGCGCAAGAAGGCGACCGCATTTATCCCCCCCTACGTAGAAAGAGTTACTCAACCGCATAGCGGCATATTCTTCCTTATCTAGATCCAGTGCTGACAATTGCTTCCATGCAAGAGACAACTGCCGCCATATGCGGGGAGCCCCGGTCCGTCGGTGCATCCGCTCCAGCTCGTGGACTTTTTGCGTCAATTCCTCTCTCTCCGCTTTCCGAGCAGCGTTCCCCGCTGATGCTATGGCGATAACCTCCCCCCTGATGACTGCCTTCAGGGCCTCCCACCTTGTCGAAAGCGAGGTGTCTGGGGTATCATTGCGCGCGAGATAGTCCTGTATGGCGCGTTGCAGCTGAACAACCGTATCCGGGCGGTGCAACAACGTGTCCCGAAAGCGCCACTGCGGAGGGGCGCGACCGGTCCGAGGTAAGTCCAATAAGATTTCAACCGGGCTATGGTCGGATAGAGAGGCGACCAGAATGTCAGTGGATTGTGTGGCCGCACGGAGGGCCTTGGTGCCAAGGAAGTAATCTAATCTCGCGTAAGTTTTATGCGTGTTTGAGTAATAAGAAAACGCCCGTGAATGTGGGTGGTGGTGTCTCCAGATGTCAGTGAGCTCGAGATCGCGTAGCCATGAGGACCCTGTAGGAGAGAGAGCTCCCACCTGAGTCGTGCGTTGGGCAGACCTATCAAGGTCATTATTAAACACTATATTAAGGTCCCCCCCTAATAATATATAGCGTTCCTGTGTTGCGGTGGCAGCTGTGAGGGCATCCTGCAAGAAGCGTTCCTGACCTTCGTTGGGGGCGTAAACCAAGCCCACCACCACTGTGTGACCCCCCACGGAAAAGTGATAGGTAAGAAGTCTGCCCTTTATTTCGGCCCCCTTTTGTATCATCTTCCCCTGAAATGCCCTGGAAACCAGAATAGCCACCCCCGCTGTCTTGGTGGACATAGAAGAGAAGAATTGGATTGGGAAGGTGCGCGACCTAAGGCGATAGCAGTCTCTTGAAAGGAGATGTGTCTCCTGTAGGAGACATATGTCAGCGCGCGTGCTCTCTAAGTAAGAAAGCAGGGCCCTACGCTTGATAGGGTTATTGAGCCCCCTTACGTTAAAAGTAAGGACCTTAATCGGAGGTGCAGACATGACCCCAACACTGTGTCTACGTGTCCAGCTTGTGTTGCCTCACTGTCAGCGCCTCTGACTTGTGCGCAAAGGGAAACCTACCCTTGTGCCCTGGACCAGGCCCCCCCGTAAGACAAAGAACAGTTGTGAAGAAAGGACATAGGGAAGAGAAAAGCAAAGACCCCATAGAAAGAGAAAAAAAATGCCCTCAAGGCGCAACAAGCACCAAAGAAGGCAGTAGATGCAACAACCCCATATTGTGAACAACATAGTCTTTCATCCCAGGATGAAGAGAGAAAAGTCATGATGGGGTCCGATCAGTGGTCAAGATCCACCCTCCCCACCTCCCGCCTCAGCAATGGTAACAGTTGGGCAAATCCAGCCAGAGTCAAGACTTCGCCAATGACCCGGGAAGTGACTCGAGAACAGCTTTCTGCCCAGATGCAAACTCGGCGTGGTCTGGTCCTCTGGGACGGCGTCGTCGACGCTGTAGTCGCCAACCCGAGGGTGCGCTCCCGTGGCCGGCCCTGAATCTCTGGTCTCTGCCTCATCTTCAGGCAATTCAATGTCCAAAGGTTTGCAGGCCTCCACCAGAGAGCATAGCTGATACTGCCGCCCCTCTAGACGAAAGATCAGGCGAAATGGATGACCCCATGCATACTGGATGTTACGCTGGTGGAGATGAGTCGTAACTGGGCGGAAGCGCCTGCGTTTCTGTAAGGTGACGGCTGCTAGATCCTGGTAAAGAACGGGGGACTGTCCCTGGTAGGAGATCGGGTGCAACGCTCTGGCTTTATGGAGGATCTCCTCTTTGGTACGAAAATCCTGCACACAGGTGAGGATATCTGCTGGGGCAGCCGCGTCCGCTCTAGGAGGCCCCACCCGGTGTGCTCTGTCAAGCTTAAGGTCAAAGTCCGGTGCGTTAAGGATGTGGTTGAACAGCCCCCTAACAAAAGCAAAAATGTCGCCTGCCTCTGCGTTAGTTCGTACCCCGCGAATCCGGATGTTGTGTCGCCGGGAACGGTTCTCCAGGTCTTCAAGATGGGTTTGGATGTCGACCTGTTGCTCATGGAGCCGTATGACCTCTTGCTGAAGCGCTGAGAATTCCACGTCCCTGGCATCGCTCTTATCCTCCAAGGCCGCCACTCTCTCTCCGACGCCGTCCACATCTCTGCGAATGTCCTTTATCTCCGCGGTGAGATCTTTCTTCACAGTCTGCAGGTCTTCACGGAGCGACGCGAAGAGAGACTCGAGGAACATGCGTGTTATTGGCGCGTCCGTGGAATCGTCTGTCTGCAGCCCCGCTGCGGCACCGGGATTGGAGAGGGCCATGGCAGGAGTGCCCCAAGAGGTCGATACGCGGGAGAAGAGGTCCTTCAATGTCCCTTCCTGCTTGTTGAACTTCAAATTCTTGTCCCTCTTGGCCCGGGTGGAGGTCATAGCCCGAGTTGATGCTATAGGAAGATGCCAGAGGGGGCCAGCCCCCGCGACCCACAACAGGGCCCTCCAGTCCACGCCGGGTTAGTACGCTGTCCACCCGTCAAAGGGGCCCCCTCCTCTGTGAAGCAAAGTTATTCCGGGTAGCCCCCTCGTTCCGGCCGCGCTTTTAGCTGAAACGCGGGTAGGCCGCACTGCACCGCAGCCCCCCTCCTCCCTGCCACCCAGAGGTCCGCGCTGCAATGGGAGGCTAATGGGGCCCAGCCGCCGCTGCCGCCGTCGACAGTTACACCGCCACTGAATGATGTCTAGGCAGGGCGCGGTCCACTGTCTACCACAGTTCACCTCAACTGCAGGCCTCCGGGAGCAGCCGACCGCACCGCCACAGGGAGTGAGTCAGATGTGCAGGGCCTCTCCCAGCGCTGGTCCGCAATTGCGCAGCCCCCCGTAGGCCAAGCCCCTCACAGTACCAGGTCCGGCGACTTCCTCAGCGTACTCGTGCCGCCGTCGCTGCTATTCCTTCCGAGGGAGCGCGATTCATGGGCCCACGCCCATATGCCCCAGCTGGACGCCTCTTTGATGCAGCCGTCTGCGTCGCCTCGGGAAGCGTCTCTTACACCCACGGCAGCTCTCCCAGGCAGACCTCGGCTGTGCGGCCCTCCGCTGAGTCTGCCCCTCGCCGCTCTGGTGCCCTTGCACTCACCCGCGCCGCAGGTCGTCCAGCGGCAGCAGTGCGCAAGCAGCGGGCGCCCCAGGGGTCGAGTCCGCCACTCACGGTGGGCTCTTCAGGCCTCAGGCGGTGCCAGCCGACATGCGAGCAGCACGCCTCAGCCCAGAGATACAGGCTGCATCGTCGCCGAGATTCCTGGCCGCTGCTCAGATCCTTCTGCAGCCGCCGCGGCGTCACCGCTCACCTCCGCGGGATGCCAGGGATCGTGCGGGAGGCTGAAGGCACGATTCCCGAACTGTTGGTGCTATAGAGGGCCAAAGGGCCGGTGCTAGATATCGGCGGTCGGCGGAGAGGTAGCAAGGCACGGCCTACCTCGCCGCCATCTTGGCCACGCCCCTCACATTTCACTTTAAATGGTATTGCACTATATCACTTTAAATGGATAAGCACCGTCACTTTAAGGGCTGTGGTAGGCCCGGGAACATGTATTTAAAGAAAAAAAGATGGCAATCACAATTGGTTTGATAAAGGCAGCTACAGCTGTTGAAACGCGTCACCGTTGTTTTTTCTGCCAATAAACCGCATTTGACAGCGAACTTGAGCGTGCTGGAGTCTGTCTACATTGGAAGGCAGGCGTGTGGATATGTATATATATATATATATATATATATATATATATATATATATATATATATTCAGGAGACCAAAAGGAAGGCAATTTATTGTGTTAGATACAATAAATCCTCACAGACCCCCACCCCCCTTTTATTGCTGTCAGGAAGGGGCCAAGGAGCGTTAAAAAGCAAGTTTTAATAACTCTCCTCATGTGCCACTATTAGTTTACATTAAATCGATACCAGACGCAATGGTGTTTTATGTGACATTTGACCTTCTGGTTCTGTAGTGGGGGGAGCTTGCCAGACCAGCTTCTAGTTTAAGGTTTACAGAGCCTGGGTTTCACTTCCTGCCCAGTAAATTTGTATTTCCCGGGACTTGTGCAATGTGAACTGAAGGGACAAAATGCAAAATGTGTTCAATTGAAAATTAATAGTGTTCTGTGCCTCCCTCCATCTACGTCCCTCCAGAGCCAGGAGGACAAGGGAGACATCTATCTATTTGAAATCCCCCCCCCCCCCCACCTCCTCCTGCACATTAATTTCATTAGAGAGGGGGAGGGTCGGAGGGTGTCAGTCTTGTTCAAGTGATAGCTGAAATCCAATTTTTTTTTTTTAATACCAAGAAATAAAATTACACTGCTGCACCCTATGCGACCTCTGACCCTCTTTAAAATGGAAAGAGGACAAGAGAGCGCACCAAAAAAGACTCTTTGATGCTCTAACCCCGCCTTCTGTCTGAAATAGTTTGGCAGTTTCAAGATCTCTTTATTCCAACTCCCTGGCAAGTCATTGTCTTTCATCGGCTAATTCCAAACTGTTTCTCTATGTCAGCCTGTGGGGTTAAAAGCTGCTTTGTTACCACGCTCCAGTCCTGGGCTTTCATTTCACAATCTATTGCATTCTGGGAGATATTGTCTTGGTTTAAATCAATTGAACTAATCGAACTGAAGTAATTGCTGGTAGACATTTGTAAAAAGAGTCTTCCAGAATGGATCGTGTCGAGTTTGGTGAGATGGAGTCACTTGGTAGCCCCCTCAAACAACGTAACCCCCCCTCTCATCGCCAACCCAATGCCCAATATTGGTTTCTTGGAGGGGTAGTCCAGATCCGTTTGAAGTTAGATCTGTGTTTTTTTTCCTACTTCTGTGACTTTCTAATAAATTGACTACGTCATCCGTGAAAGGCTCAGCGGAGGAAGCTCAAATCTTTTCTTCTATCTGCTCCATATCTGGTTAAGCATGCCCCTCTTTAATGGCCAGTTACCTCCTATGTAGTGCCGGGCACAGACTGAAATGTCTCAAGGTGAGTAATAAACTCTGTTTTTTTCCTGCTTATAATGTCTTGTTGAGTTTATTTTTTATTTTTTTACATAAGGTGCTCAATGCCTTAACCTGTTCCAAATGCTTGCAAAATGTTAGCTCTTTTATAAACTAACCTCTACCCCATGACCCTCCCCCCGACCCTTAACCGTTCTGTTCAAACTCGTAAATCATCCATTTTCTCAGGCATTAAGGATGAAAGGTGGATTTTCCCTACCAGAATTAAAACCCAGGACTAGCAGATTATGTGAAGCTGTTAAATCATGAACATTTTTAGAGCAAATGCTACTATTAGTTTGCCACCAAAGTACTTTCTGAGAACCTGTGTGTCCGAAATTTAATTTGGTTGTGTAAGCTTGTTTGGTTGTGTATGGTTAGTATGCAAGTGTGTCGAAATTGGTAATGGTCGGTGTGGTTAATGCAAAGTCAAATTACTTTTGTCCTGCTGAAGATCATTCTAGCGTTGACAGCCAGATAAGTAAATGTGATACAATGTTGTGCACATGAGAGTGTGGTATGTTTAAGTGTAGTGTAATTGGAAGCATTGTATACTGAGCGGTGAGGATGGCGCACCAGAAGTGTGTTTAGAGCATGGTGGCAAGGTCTTTCTATTGTGTGTTGATTGGGTGGTCTGGTGTGTTTGGCTTTGTTAATGTTTTTTAAAGGTGTTGAACAGTAGCTTGGGCTGCTGTGCAACATGGTTTAAATTAAATAAAAACATAGCGCTATGGCGCGGCCAGTACTTTGTTTATATTTACTTTAAGCCAAGTTACAAAGAAGCCCGCGCTGCTGTGCAGCATCATTAAAAATAATTTGGCAATGCCAATAGGTCCTTCACAGACGAAACCTGTTGACTTTGCCAATGCTTGTTATTCTTTAGTATAAATCTGTTTTTGAGAAATTTTCATTTAAAGGGGTGCTTGGGGTGGTTATAAAGGGGTTAAAAAGTTGGGTGTATCTGGACATATGGTCCTGCAGGAGTGCTGCAGTTTCAAAAATAAGGGCCCTCTGCTTGGCTGAGGCAGCTTATCTCCCCTCCTCTGGTTTTCGGTACCAGAGAACTGGTACTCGTCCTGCGGTACAGAGAGATCTGATTGGCCGTCTGCAACTTGGAGTAAAATGTTGCCGCTGCAGTATAGGACTCAGGTACTCGGTTTCCATGTCTGAAGTAATGGGGGGTGGAAACGGTAATGGGGGCAGGGAGGTACCCTCCATGGAACAAACATTAAAAGAAATTGTACTCTGGGCCCCAATGCAGTCGTCCTGTGAGGTACCCTAAAATGTACAAAAAACTGATGGATGGAATGCTTGAATTAATCTCAGCCACTGGTAATAACTCTGGCCGCATCCCAATCCATCGTTATTTTGCACACCATGTCCCTCAGTTTGGACCCATCTATATGCAAATCGGTCTTGAACCTGCTCCAGCCGGAACAGTACAGCCCGAACTGCCAAGTCAGGTCCTCCCTGAACTGGAACACAAGCATCCCAGGGCTGGTTTCGCCCTAGTTTTTGGTCTCATCAGCCCGGTACAGCTTGGTTCCAGTGATGCTTTTATGGTTACCCCCACTTTTTGCCTGGTGTTATACTGTTTCTGACTAGTCTGAGTGGGATCCTGCTAATCAGGACCCCAGTCTCTGTGCTTTCTCCTCTAAATTGGTATGGTAAGTACTTGGGTGCATCCCAGATTGGACACTGGTGTACCCTTATCAGTCCCTAGTATATGGTACTGAGGTGCCTGGGGCATAGGTACACCAGGGGTCCCCCATGGCTGAAGCATGTATTATGCCATCCATGAGGGACCACTCAAACTGTAACTACAGGCCTGCCATTACAGCCTGTGTAAGCGAGTGCTAGCACCACTTACGAAAGATATAGGTTTACCTATATCTAGGGTCACTGCACTTAAAACCTATAAGTCACCCCTAAAGCAGTCCTTTCAATCCTGAAGGCAGGGTGCTTGTTTATGGGTGTGACGGTGCACCTGCTTGAGCAGGACACCCCTACAGCCTTCGGAGTCCATTCTCCTGGGCTGTAAGTGCATCAGCCATTAAGATACATAGAGTGGCCATGCGTCATTACACGATGACCATCTCTAAACTGGTACCAAACATGTTGCAATCATACCTCCACACCGTAAGCATTGTGGGAGGTATGATTCCATGCACATTAAAGCTCCTTCGGGAGGCCCTCAGTACTCCCGGTACCAGTCTTCTAGACCCAGACAGCACAACATGGCTGCTGCCGACAAGAGACCCGATTTTGCCCTCCTGCTGCTGAGCCAAGCTCGAGCAGGGGAAGGCAGAACAATAGGTATCCTGTCACAGGGAGGTGTGACCACCTCGCAGACAGGGTTTAGTGTATTGGGGCCGGGTGGGAGCGCTTGCTAGCGCCACTCAGTCTGCTTGAAGGGCACACTTGGTGCCCTCCATGCATAGTCCAGTTCAAACCAGCTCAGGGAGCCGTTGGCTCCCCCTCTGGCACGAAACTGGACAAAGGACATGGGAGTATCCTCCCCACTGTCCGACCCCTCCCCTGGGAGGGAACCCTGAATCGTCCCAACCCTTTCCTTATGGTTCTTAAGGGCTTACTTGAGGGTGGGTCCCTAGATTCGTCGTGGGTCAAGATTCATTTCAAGACACCATTTCTTCTTCGACCGCCTGGGCATTCTGAACTTCGCTGGTCTTCGTTCTGGGCATCAAGGCTGCAACTTGGAAGACTCCTGCTGCTCCTGATCTCGTCGCCCTGCTAGTCTGCTGCAACGTCCGTGCCTGTGCTCCATACAGGAACCTTCCAAGGCCTGTGGGCATCCGAGACACCTGAAGGACTCTCCCTTGAAGTGAAGAAGTCATCTAAACTGACCGGTCTGCTGTTCTCCCACGCACTCCGAAAGGCTCAGCAACACAGGGGGTGGTTCTTCACATCCCTCGAGGCCTGCTCTGCCCTCTCACCAAGTTTGAGGCCAGTATCCCTCGTCGGGGCTGCAGGAACCGAACCCCTGTGCAACACGTCGACTTGCAGTTGCAAAGGCTTGTTGGCTTCCTTCCACCAAGATCTTCAGGCTCCAAGCAGCCCCAACCTCAAGCATCTCCAGTGACCAAGATCTTTGTCCTCACTGCATCACTTGCACCATGGGCCTGCATCTTTGATGAGCTGCTCGAGGTCCTCTTGGGACTTCAGTGCCTCCGGCCTGTGGGTCCTCTTGAGGGTTACCTTTGAGTTCTGTGGGCTCCCCTGATTGCTCAGGGCCTGCCCTGACCCCCCTGCTTGTGGTGAGTCACCTGGACCTTGCTGGTCCCAACACTGCACCATCTTTGCTTTCCACGTTGTTTGCAGTTGCCAAGGCTTGTTGGCGCTCTCGACAGACACCGACCCCTCAACTCTCGGCATCCGACGTGGGACAGCTCGTGCACGGCTCCTTGTCTTCCACAGCGTCGCCTGGTCCTCACAGTTGCAGCTCCAAGGTCACCGTCCTCTCCCCTACAACACTCGACATCGATGGGCATTCGTCTTCCGTGCATCCTGGTCACTCCTGAGTGGCATAGACTCTGTCGTCCCCTCTGCTTGCAGGTACTTCTCAACTTGAATCCACCTTTGGATTCCACCGGACACCCTTTTATCTTCTTCAACAGCGGCATCTTCCTGAAGTCCTCCATTGGGTTCGACAACGGTTTACAATGCAACTTCACACCTATGCACTGCCTTCCCTGGTGTAGGTATCATGGTTCCTAGGGTATCCACAGGTGGGGTGGCTCTCCAACCTTCTCTCTTCCACAGGGTTCTTCAGGGTCCACTGGGAAGGGTCCTTCTTCTTTAAAATTGCAACTGCGACTTACTAATTAACTGCTGTTGAGCCCGCAGTCGTGTTCCCACTCCGCACACGGCCTCCGTGGGGTTCCTGGTTACTTACCTCGGGTGGTTCCTTGGGTCCCTGGCACTTCTGGGTATAGTCTGGACTCGAGTTATGGTTCGCATACCACTATTTTAGTATATGGTTTGGTCCTCCCCTGGTGACCACTGTGTATTTCGTGCTACTGACCTGTTTCTATTGAATAGTATTGTGTGCATTGTGTATATCTCCAGCTAGGAGATATCTGTATCTGTTAGTGAGTGTCTTATAATAAATACCTATTTTTATAAATACACTGTGTGGTTCTTTGTCACTTCATCTATACCTATAAGATTATGTTCTGGTAAAACAAGCTGCTTTACACTTCTTCTGCACTAAGCCTGAAGGCTGCTCTCCACAGCTACCACTTAGAGAGCTTTCTAAGGTTGTCTATGACCACTAAAATCACCATAAGGGTTGTCTGGATTGGTGCAAGGTGCCCACTTACATAAGTGTACACCATATACCAAGCCAGCTTCTCACACTTATGACCTGATTTGTGTGCAGTCATTTATTGCAGAGATGTACACCATTGATGTAAAATATTTTAATTTTAACTGTTAGCTGGGCAGTGGATGGATGTGTTTTCTACATTCTCTATGTGTGGGTCCCAGAAATTGCTTTCTTTTATTGCTGATCTCTGTGGCACTCATTGCATTCCTATGCCCAATTGAGATGCTTTTCATAAGCCCATTTGTGCTGCATTTGATGTGCCAAAATCAGCTGTATTTTTTGGCGACATCAAAATCGTGTATGTGTGCTATGTCGAGCTTTTTTCTTTAGGTTCAATAGAGCTGCATTTTGAGTGCCAATTAAAGTTGGATTTTGTGAGTCAACTCTACCTCATTTTGTGGACCAAATTAGGCTTTCCTTGTGGACCTCCTCACACTGATGTGTAAGTGAAATCTCAGGAAGGGAAGCTTTGAATAGAACTTGAGCATTTTGTGTCCAAATGAGGTTCGATTTAAGTCCTCATGAGTCTGTGCTCTAGTAAGAAAGTTCTGAAACTTACTGCATGATGTTGACATAATGTGGTGGCGTGTGGATCTGCAAATTCTGTGAGAGGGTTTGGTTGTATATTGTTCCAGTATCTTTGAATAAACGCCGATGTCTAGCATGAGTATTGCATCTCATCCAGCAGAAATGGCATACATTTTATAATCACTCACATTAACTCTACTGTATCACAAATAGGATTTTTTCACCATAACCAAAGTTTGGGCCCATGAAATCTCAATAACCACTTACAAACATCCGGTCCTCCGATAGATCTTTGGTAGAGCTAATAGGGACTCGATAATAAGAGACGGATGCGATTTACCTCATGAGGGCCTATAATGAAGGAAAAGCCTGTCCAGCAATTGTAATCACAGTATACATTATATCTAATAATTCATTAATAAAGACAAACTCTTGAATACTTATCAAGTTACTTTTATCTAAACTATATCAAAGTATGAATGGTCAAAACACAAGTACATAGGAAATCATAATTCCTGTGTTATTTCAATATTGCAGGTAAGTTCACAACAAATAAATACAGTTCATTTACAAATACATCTTATAATCCATAAAAGCATGAGAGGGGAGAGAGAGAGAGAAAAACAAAGAATAAATCATTGCAATTCAGAATGCAATACAGAATTTCATACAAACCTAGATCGGAGAATACTAATGCACAGCGTGCAATAGTCAGAAATAGCTAACCCTTCAGCCGAAAAGGTATAGTTTTAAGCAATATCACCAGCCGATGAAGTGCAAGATAATCAGGATAGTCTTGCTCAGGATTTGCATGGATAATAGCCAGCCAGAGTAGCATAGAGAGTACAGCAGCATAGGCTCTCTTCTTATAGAAACAGCTACTCCCAAGTTCTTTTCTCACAGTAATAACTATACCCAAATGCAAAAAAGTTCAATCCCCCTAAATTTGCAAATTCACAGTTTCACGCGATTCCATTGGTCAGGCTTATGAGGTGATCATCATCTCAGTCAGTTTCATCCGGATTTTTTTGTTAAAGTTTAATGTCCTCATAACTCTTCGGAAGCAGGAAAGAAACTTTAATAATTCCATGTCCTCGCGCTCACTTCCACATCAGCTTGCAACATTAGTTGACACAATTATCCATAGAAAAGAAATACTGTAACCGTGAGAGGAAATCCTAGTGATACTCTAAGCACAGTTAAACAAATAAATCAACTTTTTAGAAATAGTCAAGGACAATACATTCTTCCGTGGCCTACGTTGGAGAAAGGAAAATTACTTTAGCATGGGTTTGAGGCCTTCATAGAGAAAACATATATCATCATTTTCCTAAGGAGTAAAACACACGCATTAATATTGTAGAAAAAAAAAGAAACACATAATGAAAATAGGAATTAAAGATCATTATCCTAATTAAATCCATAAGTATTAATATAACTTTTCAATTAATCAAACTATTAATAGGATTTGTTTTTCTTCTTGTTATGAAATTAGGATAAACATTTCACAAAACATTTTCTGTAAGCGTTTTCTATTTATTACTATTTCATATTTTCTACATGCATGATTCTAAATGCATATCTACTCTAGTCTCTCTCTCTCATAACATGTAAAATCATTCACAGAATTTTCCATGGCTTTCAGCATGTTAAATTTTGCAGCTGTATCAGCTTTTATTTTACTAAACATGTTGTGCCTTTCTTGCACATTTTCAGGTTGTACCTTCGAATATTCCCATATACATAAATGTTAAAAAGTCACACCATTAGCCATTGTTTTGTTAATAACACTGTTATGAGCAGATTTGATCAAGCAAGATTATTTCGCAAAAATCATGCTTCATCACATCTTACATTTACTTGTGCCTCTTCCTTTGCAGTCAGTGAACGAGCAGTTGGAGTTGCTGGGTGCTCCCTTGGAGATTATAGATGGTTTTATCAGTGCAATCTCAGTAACGATCCCATGGTCCGCACTAGTCACCGAAAATTGCACTGTGGAAGTCACTGGACTACAAGTGACGTGCCGGCCAAAATACCGTCATGGTGAGTGGTTTCCTTATTTGGGCGCTTGTTGTAAGCAGGCTTTGGCGTGTGGGTTGACCCGAAAGGTATGGAAAGTATTGATGTCTTATTTCCTTTCTGTAACTTAGCTTTTCTGGCCACATTACAAAGCTATCTTACAGGACCACTAATTTGGTTTCCTGCCCCTCTGATCAAACCTATCCTAAAGCCCCTTGCGAAAGACAGCACAACTGAACTCTTTCTCACGTTACATTAATATTACAATACTTTTTCATCATAATCTGCCCTCTTCTTTTAAAGATTTTTACGGGATCTCAGTTCTTAAGAGTCCCCTTGCAGGCCCAGGCCCCTCCCTTACCCATTTTTCACCAATTGTTCCCTGGAAGTTTTTGTTTTTTTCCCACTTATCAGTAGGACATTACCTATTCTCTCCATTAGGCACTTTTTATGTGGTGCATTTTGCGTCTCTTTCCCTCTAGGGGTTGAAAGTCCCTGGCACTGGTCTCATATTATATCCTGCTCTTCTTTTTATTATTCTGCTGGACCAGGTATGCTTTCTTGTGCCGGAGGCCAATATCACATGTCTTCTGGCAAGTGCTGTTCATGATTTTGGTCCGTTGCTTACCAAGAGCACTAAAGGTAGTTGGGTAATTTGTGTCCTGCCAAAGTGGTACTCCTTTTATTCTGGGTGGCTACCACCCCCAGCACCAACCCAGGACAGTACTAATGGTTGGTGGCAGCTAATTACTGGTGTAAGGGTACAGGCCTTTTACCTGAACCTCAATGGAGAGACTGCATACTGGCTTTTATAAATCTCTGTAGTAGGCGGGTACCAGAGGGCGGAGTTCTTGGCTGTCACCTTCAATTGTGGAAGCAGAATGAGGAAGAAATTCTGGAATCGGGTAGAAACTCTGCTGCTGAAGGACTCAGTAGGTGGACTGCTTTGCATGTAGAGGATCTGCAGTGTTTGGCCAGACACTGGCTTCAAGCAGGGTTACTCATTTGTATTTTACCTTGTAGTCTGTAGTGGTTACTGCATCACTGGGGATAAGAAGGTGCCATGTCTCTCAGTCTTAATTAGTCTTTCACAAACAAGGAAAATTCCAGGAAAATGTCTTATCAGGATGCGAGTTTGACTCTCAGACAGAGTAAGGCAGCATCAGTCGTTGCATATTATGATTTTGAAAATTAATTAGTCCAGTCAGAACAAAGTTAAAAGCATCCTCCACCCGAGGAACTGATGGTCTTGTATTTTGACTCGCAGATGGAAAATAGTTTTCCGTTTAAGAGTTTGGAAATAGCAAGGACCTACTGATAGCCTTGGGGCTCTAACTGAAGCTGCCTTTATTTGAAAACTCTTCTGCACAGCAGCAATGTAGACAAGGTATTTGATCTGCCTTTAAGCAGCAAAACCTTGCAATTTGTCATACAACATATGAGGTAGTAACAAAAGTTCAAAAATATGTGGCAGCTGCTATGGTGCAGAGTGTGATTTCTTGCATTGTAGTAAGATAATCTTGCCAACCTCGCATATCTAAAGCTAGGTTAACAGCAATATCTTAATCAAAATGATCCAACTAATGATTGTTTTTTTTTTTCTTTTTTTGTTTTTTTTGTTTTTTTTCTCCCCTCTAAATCTTGGCTCGTCTTTCTTCTGTTTTTACCTCCCAAAACACTTTGAAATATTTCCTTAACTCAATTACAGAAATTCACAGGTTGCCTCTGTCCATCAATACTTACACCATGAGTTAGAGAGTTCAATCAATCAAAATAGCTTTTTTCGCATTTGATAAATGCATAAAGGTTTGCATAAAGAAAAAAAAAGCACAGTATAATGGTAAACGAGCACAATCTAAAATCCATATTTGCGATATTAGAAAAAGTACTACAAGACAGACATGATCGACACAATATGTTAGCAGCAAGGTGGACACTAAAGAACAATTCATTTTCCACAAATTAAAAATGATAAAACAGTTTTTTTTTTTTAAAAAGAAGGCAATTAAAAGCAGCACCTTTCCAAAACAAGCTCCCCCTAAGCCCACAGTGAACCTGGGGTATTGTAAACACGTCCTTACAGTACATCAATAAATGATAAAAACAAACTATTAAAACAAATCCAATAGGACAACCCCCTCTCTGATGCAGCTTTCCTGATAGGACTTAGTATAGAAAATTTGAAACATATAACAAACGAAGGGGGTTTCAAATGCGTTGATGACTATGAGAGCAAAGACATGAGAAGATAAACTCAATTTTCTTAACAGTGATAAATGAAATTTTTCCTTTCTGTCTTATAGAAACTGCAGAAAAATAAAATTTGTGACATAGTTTGCATAGATTGTTCGTCACAAGGGCATAGCGATAATTGATTAAGCAAATATGTTTTTGCCGGATAACCTACCATTAAGGGAAAAAAGTTCAGTCTCATTCTAGTTAATAAATAACGTTGCAAATTGTTTGAGGCTAAAGAAAGGTAAGAGTCATTGCCTGTAGCTGCTCTAGGCAGGTTCTGGTAAAATAGATCCGTGGGTTTGCTTTGATTACGTTGCCAACGATCTAAATCACACTTATTTATAAAAGCCTCTCTTAACTTGGTCTTAGAAAAGGACAAACAGTTAGAGGGTAATGTATACAGAAAAGCTTAACCCAGGTCTGTAAATGATTGTTTAACATAAGCTAACCATGGTATTCTATTTGCGCGGTCAAGTTTGATAGAATCATTTAGTATCACTTGATTTAACATAACCAAGTCCTTCTTCCAAATTCTCAGCCAAAGAAAGAGTGGGGCTAATTTAATCGTATCAGTAATAAATGTCAAACCATGTTCTTTATGGGCAATCAGATTTGAGCAGGTCTGAGGGATTGATAGCAGCTTTTTAACAAACTTGTTCTCCACTGTTTGCAGGGTCCCCGCTTGAACCGTGCCCCATATTTCGGCCCCTTAGGCGGCTATGGGGACAGATTTTGCCAAGTAAACTTCTACCATTTCCCTACAATGTTTTTTACCCAAATTAGAAGCAAACTTCCAGATCGCAGCTATACTTTGTTTCAGCATGTTGGTTCTATTTTCTACCATGGCGGTCCAGTTAAGTTTGGAATCAAAGAGGAGACCTACGTACGTAAAAGACTCTACACATACCAGGGGGCCCCCGTCTAAATTGAATGAAAATGACTTTTTCCTTCCAGAGTCTGCTGTCATAACAAAAGGTTTGGATTTATTAACTGACAAACCCAATACCCCCATATTTTGAGTAAATACCAATTGTTAGAAATGGGATTTTTGGCAGGCTAGGGCATGTGCCAAAGCCAGGCAAAAACCACCACCCTAGTCCGGATAAGGGAGTTACACTCCTAAAATAACCCCTGCTCACCCCCTTGGTAGCTTGGCACGAGCGATCAGGCTTATCTTAGAGGCAGTGTGTAAAGCATTTGCACATAACCAACAGTAATACAGTGTAAGCACTACAAAAGGACACCACACCAGTTTAGAAAAATATCCAATATTTTTATATAATTAAAACAAGACCAAAAACGATAAAGAACCACAATACTATACTTAAAAGTTCACAATTCAAAAATACGCTGATTAAAAAGAGTTCCTTGTGTGGATAGCGCCGTCCGGGCTACCACGGCGTCGTGAACACACAAATCCAAAACAGTTCTGGCTGACCGCAGGGTTGCAGACCAGCTACGGTGTCGGGAAGACCCGCAAACAGTACCTTTCAGAGATGCAGGGCGATGGGGCCCTCGAAGTCACACGCGTTGCAGGTCGATCTCCTCTCTGATGGAGTCAGGAGCGCTGGCGTCGGCAGGCGTCGGGTGCTGCGGTGCGAAGTGCAGCAGTGCGGCGTGCGGTGCCCTCAGGTTGCGGTGCGAGCAGCGGCTCGGTGGCGGCGTCAGATGGCGTCGTCGTGAGACCAGGGTCGCGGTGCGAGATGAAGGCGGTGCTCGTCACGGTGCTGGCAGATCACGGTGCAAGCAGCGGCGTCGTTGCTGAAGCGCTGTCGTCGGCTGACGAACTGGAGTCGATGGCGCCGGCGTCAGTAGGCCAAGGTTGCGGTGTGGGATGAGGGCGGTGCGTCGTGTAACTTACGAGCGGTGCCCCCGAACCACGGTGCAAGCAGCGGCGTCGATCTCGGCGGGACGTGGCGGCGTCAGGCAGGCCAAGGCGTCCTCGTGAAGCCAGGCGGTGCGGAGTGCGGTGCCCACAGGTCGCGGTGCGAGCAGCGGCCCGGTGGCGGCGTCAACAGGCGTCGTCGGTGAGACAGGGTCGCGTTGCGGCGGTGCCCTCTGCGGTGCCAAAGCTTCGGCGTGAAGCGAGGCGGTGCGGAGTGCGGTGCCCACAGGTCGCGGTGCAAGCAGCGGCTCGGTGGCGGCGTCAACGGGCATCGTCGGTGAGGGCATGTCCCACCTTTCACATACACTGCACCCTGCCCACAGGGGTACCTTGGGCCTACCTGAGGGGTGTCTGACATGTAAGAAAAGGGAAGGTTAGGGACCGGCCAGTGTGTGCACTGGCCAAGTCGGCATGGCAGTACAAACTGCGCGCAGACTTCTGCAATGGCAGGTCTGAGTTACTGTTTTCAGGGCTACTCACGGGGTGGCACAACCAGTGCTGCAGGCCCCGAGTAGCATTTGATTCACCAGCCCTGGCACACGCAGTGCTTTACTAGGGGCTAACAGGTAAATCAAATATCCAATCATGGAAACACCCATCCATAACACAATTTACACAGAGAGCATATGCACTTTAGCACTGATTAGCAGTGCTAAAGTGCCCAGAGTCCTAAAACCAACAAAAACAGGGTCAAAAACAGGAGGCCAAAAAGCAAAAAGTCTGGGGGTAAACCCGCTGAAAAAGCCAAGTCTAACACCAATCAAACGCTGAAGGGCCAGAGGAGTTCTGGCCATTAAGACCGCATCATCTGAGTAGAGAAGAGCAGGGAGCAATAAGCCACCTGCAGATGGAACATCCCTACACTGTGCTGTCAAAACTTAATTTAGTTTATTGGTATACAGGGAGAAAAGTAAGGGGGCGAACACACACGCCTGTTTAACCCTCTTTTCAATTTTAAACAGTTTTGTACATTCCCCCTCTTTACCAAACCTTATTACACCCCCTGCCTCTATATACATTTCTCTGATAAAAAGGATTTTGGAGTTGTCCACACCCATCGACTCCAGAAGAGCCCACAATTTAGAGTGGCTCATGTAGTCGAAAGCCGCGGACAAGTCCATAAAAGCCATATAAAACTGACCCTCTTTGGCATAAACATACTTCGCTGTGAGCAAAGCTAAATTTAGACCTTGATTAATCGTGCCCCTCCCTTTTCTTAACCCATATTGTACTTCTGTTAAAACATTATTTTCAGAAGCTCACGCCTCCAATCTGTTTAAAAGCAATCTCCCAATTAACTTGGACGTGCTGTCCAGCAAGGAGATTGGATGGTAATTTGCTGGATTCGAGGGATCCCCCTTCTTGTATATAGGAATGATCACAGACTGTTAACAGGATGTCGGGGGACCCACTTTAGAAACCGCATTAAAAACTTTAGTCAGAAGTGGGGCCCACAGAGTTTTATGTACAAAGAAAATATCCAGTGGAACCCCGTCTGGTCCCGGTCCCTTTAAGGCAGGGGATTGAAGGAGTGCAAGCTCTATTTCCTCCAAGGATAATTTCAGCCGTGATTGGGCCACCATCAAATCCTCTGGATCTTTTGTAATACAATCCCTCCCACCCTGAAAAATGCTTTGACAATAGGACAGCCAAGTAAATTCATCAATTTGAAGTTGAAGAGAGAGGCCGCCCTGATCCTGCAAAAAGGGGGCGTTAACCACCTTCCAGAACATCTTGCTGTCTTTGTTCCTCGAGGCCTCACATAGCTTTACCCATGCTTCTTGCAACTGCTTTTTCCTCATCACCCTAGCTTTCTTGTAGTCGGCTCGTAGCTTCCTTATCAAGTCTTTATCCCCAGTGTGTATTTTAAGAGCAGAGCGCAGTTGTTTGGAAGCCCTCGCGCATTCAGCCTCAAACCATTGTGTCACCGGTGGAGTGTGTCTTGTTGCTGGGCGCGAGAGATTAGATCTTATAGATGCTAAGATACTACTAAATGTTGCTACTACTTGATGACGGTCGGAATTAATATCTAGACAAAATTGGATCCCAGGTAGGATCTCTTTCATCATCTTTGGGAGAAAAACAGTTGAATCTATTTTCTCCCATTTGAGTGTAAATACATTTTTTTTTTTACTCAGGATGGGTTTAGGGACAGTTAAAAAAATTGGGCGTAATTGACCTTTTCCTCTAGTCTAACCCCCCCCCTTAGGTCTCCCACACCCCTCCCAGCGTATACTTCCGCCGATACACGGGATGTTTTTGGATCATTGGTCCCCAGCCGGTTTGTCTGTCTTTCACTTTGACTTCTTTGTCCCCTTTAAGTACTTTCCTCCTGGCCGGTCTACCTGACACTATCTGCATTCCTTACCCCCCTTTTTACCTTTCCCCCTTTCCATTCCCCTTTTGCCGTGTGTCTTGGCTATGCTAAGCGCTAATAACTCATGTTTTTGTTTAATCACTGTTTTTCTCCTATATTTTTAGTTGGCTCTTGTAACGTGATCTCATTTTGTAACCTGTAACTCGCTGATCCTCATGTAAAGCGCTCTGATACCTCCGGGTCTACCAGCGCTATATAAAACTCTGGAAATAAAAATAAATAAATAAATGGAGAGAGGCCACGTGAAATAAAAAAGGAGGAAGGCATGGTCAATAAATTCTGTCAACTAAGCCATAGAAGACTTAATACTACTCTTATTTGCTTTAATAATTATAAAATCAATTGTAGAAGTAACCCCTGCATGTTGAAAAGCGTCAAGAAGATCACCTGTAGTGGGGTGACAAGGGTTTATTATGACTAAGTCCCATGTTAATAAAAAACTATTTAGAACGTTACCATAGCTAAAGTGGTTAAAATTAACTAACAATGAATCATTGGTGTCGATTACTCCACCGATACGCTGGTCAGATTTAGTGCAAAGCTGCACGTTCAAATCGCCAGCCCAGATTATAAAAATTGGCCACGGGTGAGGAGTTAGCAGGGCTTCCAGAGTTTCCCCCAGCACATCAGTCACCTGTAGAGGATTCTCAAAGTTATTATTATAGTAATTAATCACTAATAAATCAGCTTTACGAAAGCCTTCAGCTAAAATAGTATGAAAATATTGCGAGTTATTGGTAAAAGTCACCTTGCATAGTGTGATGGTGTTTGCTATTAGAGTGAGTAGGCCCCCTTTAGATCTGCCTGATGTAGATGGAAGTGCTGGCGTAACAAAAGAACGATATCCATTTACATATACAGCCTGTTCCGTCCTGGTTTCCTGGAAGCAGATGATATCACAATTTGTATGCACTTTATACCAATCTTGATGATCTTTTTTTGTTTTCAAAACCCGCTATGTTCCAAATGAGAAACTGTGTATCCCTTAAAAGCCCCTCCGAACAAGGCACAGGTAGATCAGGCACTGTTAATGTAGGGCCAATTGGAGAAAACATTGTACTACTTTGTGCAACAGATACCGCTGTCTGTTCCTTCCCATCTTGGACCAAACAGGGAATTGATTGATATTCACAGCAAGGGTCAGGCTGGAATGGCAAATTATATATAGGTAGGATGAGTCAATCACAAGCTCCCTATCTGCCAAAGGAGAATATCTATTTGAGACAGGAACAGTATCAGAGGGCAACTGAACAAACTTCTCACCAATATGCATTGAAGAAGGACCTAAGGCATGTGTGGTAAAACTGCGTACGATTAAAGGCCTATAGAAAAAGCCCAACGGAACAACATAGATCTGGGAATGAGATGAGGGAGCGGCCGCTAAACTTTCCAAAAGATCTCTCACTAAGTTAGAGAGTTTTAAATGTAATCTTTGCCACAAATTGCTTACTATTGTAGGATTCTAACGAATGTTCAAAGATGGTAGACTCTAAATGAATGTCAATAATACTACTAGTACATTTTTATCTCCTCTAACCCTTAGGCTGCTAAGCCTTTTCCCCCTGGAATGCTAAGCCCTTTTTGGCTATTTGGGGTAGTTCACGCTTGGGTAACCATAGCTTTTTTTCCACATAAGGTATGAGCACCAAATTAGCTTAATTTTGTTCCAACATCATGGGGATTCTAAAGGTACCCAGGGTTTGTGGATTCCCCTGGAGGGCACTAAGAAAATAGGCAAAATATAGCTACATTTTGAGTTTTTGGGGAAAATAGGAAAAAGTGTTCTGCAAAAAAGTGTCTGATTTTTTTTTTCCTCCTAAAAATGGCATCAGCAAAAGGTTTGCTGTGCTAGTCACCATTTTCACGTCTTTCAGGAACATGAAGAGCTGAATCAAAAAACCTATATTTTTTTACCACACTTTTGGCACTTTTCAAAGAGGTAACCCATTTTTCCTAATTGTTGTGCTTTCAACCTACTTCCTGTTTGTGGTGGAAACCGCTGTGAAACCCATGGGTGATCCCGGAGAGCTATAGATTTCTGAAAAGTAGACAAAATTCGGAATTCAGCAAGAGGTCATTTATGTAGATCCCTCAAGGTTTTCCCAAAGAAACCAACTGTTGAAATAAAAAGATATTGAAAAATAGTAGGAAGAAAAGTCCATTTGTAACAAGTTTTCATTTGTAGCTTCTTTTCACAATGGCCGATTTACAAAAGCAATACACCATTACATCTGCTAGACCTTTCTGGTTGTGGGGACATATAGGGTTTGTGGGTTTTCCAAGAACCTGAGGTACCCAGAGCCTAAAACTGAGTTGCACCTTACAATGATTTTTCATTGTGTACCAGGTATAGAGCAATTCGTATGGTAAAAGATGAAGAGTGAAACATAGTTATCCAGGAAACCTGTATTTTTAAAATTGGCACATGATATGAAGCTCAAAAGCAGTGCTGATTTGCACATCTCTGAATTTGTTGGTACCCATACTATCATGTGATATTGAGGGCATTTCTCAAAATGTCTTCTTTCTTACACACTAGCTTACATTTGGAAGGCGCAAATGCAGAAAAATACAGTTGGTATTAACACTTGTTCTGCTATTCTGGTACCACACTTGTGTGGGTAGGTCTATACGAAAGGGCACCGAAAACACAACATGAACACATCACATCTTTCTACTGAAAACTGACCCTTTTTTGGCAATGTGATTAACTGAAGATTTAGAGCCCTTGATCAGCCGGCACCTAAGGAAACCTGCATATTTTCTGAAAACAAGAGAACCAGGGGAATCCAGGGTGGAGTGACTTGTGTAACTCTCACCAGGTTTTCTTACCCAGTAGTCCTTGCATACCTCAAACTTTGACTAAAAACACATTTTCCTCATATTTCCTCCTCGGAAAGGTCTGGAATCTGCAGGGAGCAACAAATTTCCTACCACTTACCATTCTCCCAAGTCTCCCGATAAAAATGGTACCTCACTTGTGTGCATAGGGCTAGTGGCCAAAACAGGAAAGGCATCAAAACAAAACATGGGCATTTCACATTTTTCCTCTGAAAACTGACCTTTGTTTTTCTAATGTTGCCAGCTGTGGATTTTGGACCCTAGCAAAGCCGGCACCTAAGGAAACCTGCACATTTTCGAAAACTAGACACGTGGGGGAATTCAGGGTGGGGTTATTTGTGTGGCTCTCACCAGGTTTTCATACCCAGAAGGCCTTGCAAACCTCAAACTTTGACCAAAACCCCCCCCACATTTTTATCACATATCTGTAATGGAAAGTTCTGGAATCTGAAGGGAGAAACACATTTCCTACCACCTACCCTTCCCCCAAGTCTCCTGATAAAAATGGTACCTCACTAGTGGGGCTGGGCCTAGTGCCTGTAACATAAACAGACCAAACCAAGGTCAATGAGTGTCCCTTTGTGAGGACTCCCATTGACCTTAGTTTGCTCCGTTCCTGTCACAGGCACTAGGCCCAACCACACAAGCAGGGCAGTATTTTTATTCGTACAAGTGGGGGAACGCTGGGTGATTAGAATTTTGTGGATTAATTCTGATTCTGGAAGAATACATCACAGAAATGCACAGAAAAAGTCAAATTTTAGGCAAATATTGAGGTTTGCATGGTATTGTTAAGAAAACTTTGTGGGATCCACAAGAGGCACACCACCCTATACTCCCCTGGGTGTGTAGTTTTCAGAAATGCCTGGTTGTGGTAGGTTTCCTTGGGTGGCCGTCAAGCCCAAGCCAAAAAACTGCAGCTACCCCTTTTGTTGATGTTGCCACATTGCATCTTGGATCCTGCCCTTTTGCGGGTGCTAGGCCCACCCACAAAGGTGAAGTACCATTTTTATCAGGAGACATGTGGGAACTCTTGGAGGCAGGAAATGTGTGGCTCCTCACAGATTCCAGTACATCGTGCAACAGAAATATGAAGAAAAGGTGTGTTTTTAGCCTATGTCTGAGGATTGCATGTGCTCTGGGTAAGAAAACCTTGTGGGATCTATGGAAGACACACCACCCTGGCGTCCCCCTGGTGTCTAGTTTATGAAAATATCTAGATTTTCCCTAGAAACAAAGTACACTCTTTCAGAGAAAGGCAGAAATGCCAAATATCACTGCACCACCATCTACTACTCAAGTACACACACATACTGGTTGTATTTGGCCCGACTGTGAGTGAAAAGTTCAAAATGTATATTTTATTAACTAACGATTTAATGAATATTAAAATGTTGAAATCACTGCTAAAAAGATAATTATAATTTTCCAATACTTAGCTAGTGACTCAGCTCATGAGCTGTTAAGCCACAACAAGGCACAAACCCCTTTACAGGCCATTCGCACACCTTCCATGCATCACACAAACAACCATTCACACTGCCAGCCACGGGCCCAGCACGGTACAACACACACATCAACAAACAGCGCCATTCAAGGGCTCGTCACTTTCATACGCCCACAGGACTGACACAGCAACCACATCACCAGCTGGCAAAGTGTGTGGTCTGATGTTTGGCTGCCATTGTGTGCGTACACACTGGGCCAGGCACCAGCCAAACGCTACTCAGACATCACCATGAAGCTCCACACCACTTTCATTTCTAAAGCACTCCCACAATGAACAGACAGGAAAAAAATAAAACATCCAACTAAAAAGAGCACATTTTTTTCAAATAGAAAGAACCAACCTATTGGTAGAATATGAAATACCAACTATGACTGCATACATAACCAGTGTAACTAAGCACATCAAAATACTGCCAACCGGGTATCTAAACAGAACATATATAGCAATACCCTTTTATTCTCATGGTTGCTCCCAATGCTTGAGTTGTGTATGACACAATTTAAAACATGTGGGCACGCATAGGCCAGGATTAGAAGGACACTCTGTGTAGTACATATGACTCTCCTTTAGTACTCCTCTTCGGACACAGCCTCTACATCTCTGACGAGGAAAGTCTTTTTTGGGTGCTGGTGGAATGTATTCAGAAAAGTGACAATCTTTCCATCTAGCCACATCCTCCACCATCCATCTAGGAAAACTTGCCTGCTCAACTGCAGCAAGGCTGCCTATTACAGACTCCTGAAACAGTACAAAAGTAATCTTGGATTCTGGAAAACGATCTTTGAAAGCAACATAAACATTGAAGGATGCTAAATGAAATGGATGAACAGCCAACTTCTTGTTCCAGATTTAGGACTTTTGAGCAGCATTGTAAGGCTCCAACCTTTGATCTACCTTATCTGCACCTCCCATGTGCTTGTTGTACTCTAGAATGCACACTGGTTTGCACACTTTTACAACCTGACCCCAAACAGTCATAGCACAGTACTTTCATCATGAATAGTTGTCAGCATGTGGACATCTCTTCTGTCTGAAAATTTCACAGCAAGAAGTTCATTACTACTCAAAGTACTGCTCTGTCCCTGTTCACGTTTTTTACACACAAGCTCTTTAGGGTAATCTTTACCGTTAGAGCTAATTGTGGCACATGCCACAGTGCCCACTCTGAACAATTCTTTAACTAATTGCACACCTGTGTAGAAATTGTCCATGTATAAATGGTTACCTTTGTGACAAAGTGCTCTTGCAAATTCCCTCACAGATTCAAAATTGGAAGGACAACCAGGGGGGGGGGTCAATTGAAGAATCCCTACTAGTGTACACCATGAAATTATACGCCTATCCAGTGGCACTTTCACACTGCATATACAACTTAATACCAGAACCTGCTTTCTCGCTGGGAATGTATTGTCTAAAAACCAAACGTCCATTGAACAAGACCAGAGACTCATCCGCAGATATATCTTTCCCTGGAACATAGATCTCTGAAAAACGATCTACTAAATGGTCAAGGACAGTCAGAATCTTGAAGAGACGGGCACAACCAGGGTGATCTCGTGGCAATGCTCGAGCATTATCCACAAAATGCAGCTTCCGCTGCAGAAGCAAATACCAATCTCGACTCCTAGTTGCTGGAAATGTAGCAGTTGCCATCAAGGGACTAGTAGACCAATATGTAGACTGCGTTGGCTTCCTTATCAATCCCATCAGGAAAGTTAAACCCCAGAACTGCTTAATCTCATTGAGATTTGTGGGAGTCCACAGAGTAGCTCTGGAGTGGGTCTTAAGTGTGACACTATTGTCTCTCAAAAACTGTTGTGCGTACAAATTAGATTACTCAACAAGATCTTCCAAAAACACATCATCAATAAACAGTTAGAAGAAATTGATAACGAAAAGTTCTCTGTATTGACTCTACACCCTGAAACACCACTAAAGACAGGCAAAACGGGCCGCACCATGTTAGGGACAGCCCAAGATTCAGCACTTCCAATGGGAAGCCTTCCAGCTTCTGGCTACAGTCCAACTTGCTCTTGCCACACTACTGGCATATCCCCGTCCTCTTCTAATAGAGGCAGTTCATCAGCACTAATAATGGATTCTTCATCAGAAGGTTCTCCTCAAACAGCAAATTCACTGCTAGAATCTTCAACTTGGTCCTCTACCTCAGATGCAGAGTCAGTCTATGAGCCATGTTCACCGGCAGATTCAAAAAGCTAGCCTACAACCTGCTGGGTGGTCACCTTGTAGGCAGCCATAATGCTTACTAACACAACCAACAAGACAACACTGTCGAATTTGAACTCAACAAACTCAACTGTAACAGTAAATATAACTATTGGCATGAAATGATCTGGTAAAAAAAATTAATACAATCCACACAATGACTTGATACTCTAAAAACATACCTCTCAGGATACTCTAAAAACATACCTCTCACTTGCCACAGACGGCTAGACTGAGGATCAACTGCACCTGCTCTGCAGACATAGCAAGCACCAACGATATCCCACTAGGAAGGAAAAGCTCCCAAAAATACAAGATGAAGCAATACAGATCTTGCACAAATCCAAAGGCGAATTGGAAAAAAACAAATCATAAGTTAAATTTGCTACAATTATTACAAACATTAAAAAAAATTTCAAGCAGGTCAGTGATACTCATTTGAAATAAATATTTCAAAACGTTTCCTTACCAAACACATGCAACTACACAACCTGCAGATCTACCAGTGCCGAAACTGCAAGCAGGAGTCGCCACTAGGTAAATTAAAAGCTTTGCACTACAATAAGAAGGAGAAATACAATATTAAGAACACTAATGCAAATGATGACCAGAAATAAAAAGTTGACATTATAAAACACTGTGAAGTCTGTCCCTGGTGGCAGATTGGATCACAAACGTCCGATCTGCCCCCAAAGGGAGGGGGAGGGAGGTACAAAGCAAAGGCAAGAACTTGGCATCACAGAGGGGAGTGACCCTTGCCCCAGCCAAACACCAGTTCACATTCATCACCATCCAGACACCAGTCAAACACATCACCAGCCAGAAGCCAGTACACGCAGACGGCCAGCCAAACGCCAGTACACGCAGACGGCCAGCCAAACGCCAGTACACGCAGACGGCCAGCCAAACGCCAGTACACGTAGACGACCAGCCAAAGGCCACTACACGCAGATGGCCAGCCAAATGCAAATACACGCAGACTGCCAGCTAAACGCCAGTACACACAGACTGCCAGACAAATGCTATTATACACACACACACACACACACACACACCCACTCCCCCCCCAAATAATAGTGGAGCAGTGTCATGTCAGTCATAACTCTTCTTTACATTTTTCCTCTTCCTTGTAGGATGAGGACAGGCTGCTTGTGATCGACCCAATAAGAGCCTGCATTCACTACATCCACAAAATTAGCTATCTACAGATTGTTTTTGTTTGTTTTGAAGGCACTTAGGGCCAGATGTAAGACAGATTTTTACATGCGCAAATGGGTTTTAGACCAGTTTGCGCATGCAAAAAACCTGTGGGCCATGTACTAACCCTATTTTGCAACTCGCAAAATAGTGTTTAGCGACTCGCTATTAGGAAGGGGCGTTCCCTTCCTAATAGCGACCCCAAAGGCTTTGTAAGAAAGTTTTGCGACCGCAATTGTGGTCGCAAAACACTAGCAGTTTACCACCCTTCTCCGAAGGGTGGTAAAACACTCGCAAACGGGAAGGGGTCCCCAAGGGACCCCTTCTTATTTGGGAATGCATGCGCAAACATTTTTTAAGGGCAGGCAATGTTCCCAGGGACCACTGCCTGCCCTTAAAAAGTCAAAAGTTACATTTTTATTTTTTAAATGCATCCCATTTCCGTTAAGGAAAACGGGCTGCATTAAAAAAAAAAAAAAAAAAAACTGCTTTATTTAAAAGCAGTCCCTGACATGGAGGTCTGCTGACCCCAGCAGGCCACCTTCCCTGGGAGTGCCAGCCATTCCCAATGGGGTCGCAAATTGCGACAGCCTCATTAATATTCATGAGGCATGCAATTTGCGACCCCATTGGGAATTGCAAACAGTGTCTCGGACAGTGTTGTACATTGACTTTTGCGACTCGCAAATTGCGACTCACAATTTGTCGCAATTTGCGAGTCGCAAAAGTCAATGGTCGTACATCTGGCCCTTAGTTAGCAAAAATTTGTCTCGACAAACCATTTGTTTAACACTGTTATGAATTGACTAATGAAGCCAAATGGGAAGGTTTCCGGGTCCACTCCACGTGAGGACTGAAGGTGACTTTGGCTTTATTACTCGATGTGCTGGCTCCAGCTATCTGTTGAGTGTCTTCATGATCCTTTCTAAATTCTTTCAGTAAACATCATTGTTTTGACATTGGCGGGGACAGACTCTGCCCATTTCAGTAAACCTGTACTTCAGTCGTTCTTGGTGGGGTTTGCTGCTTATCCTGAGCTCTAGCCTCCTCCTAGAAGGATGCTTTGGAAGTGGCTCATGTAAGGGGGAGTCCATTAAAAGAACAAGTAACTTATCAACGTTCTTTCTAATGGATGGACGCAGATTGTTAACCACCCTCCCACCTTCCCTCTAGATAAATAATACTAATTGGTGAGAACTATTAATTATTGTTGTGTCCTCTGTGTATTATCATCATCGGAGTGCAGAAAAGTGAGTTGAACTGGTGTCACCATCTATGGCAGCGCTTTATATATTAGCTTACATCTCATTCAGAATCTACATGGCTCCTTGTTCGATGTTCACTAGTGCCATCTGCTGCCGGGGACTAGCTGTTGCAAAAAATATTTCTGGAGCTTGTCTGGCTGAACCATCCAGATGAAAGAATGCTACTGAAAATAATTAATTTGATCTTGAGATGCTGGAGCACTTTGAAAGTGAAAAAGCATGGCTTCCTGTGAGACTAACTCTCATGACCACTTCTATAGCTTTCCAAGCATTGAGAGAGATGAGCATTTTGTTTAAAATAGAACTTCACTGAACCACAGAAAACTTCGAAAACTAAGCACATTTTCAGTGAAAGCCACAGGGACAGTGTCTGAGATTGCAGGAATATCCCTCTAATTACACAGGTCCTACTGGGAAGTAGCGTAGAGAGCAGAGGTATTTTCCAGGTTAAACAGATTTTATAGGCTTAAGCCAAAGACATCAAAACTATCTTTTTTTTAATTTTTTTTTAGAAACTTTATTTTTCAATTTTGCATAACAATACAATGGCATCTGTAACATATATGCAGGCAGGACATGGCTACAGTAAGTATTCATAAATTCTAATGCCGCACCAGTAATAAAAAGGACAAAGTACATAGGTAAATCATGCAAAGGTCCAGCAGTGTGAGGGAAACACCAGGCCCAGCGCCAGATCCCAGCATTAATCCCAACTAGATCAACCCTCGCAATCCTCTCTAGAGTTGGAGCCAACTGATGTATCCGAATCTTCCTGCTCCCCACTAGCGGTATCTCGTGAGGAGGACCCCCCCTCTGCGAATCCCTCTGTGCACAGGGCACGCCAGGCCGTCAAATCATCCTGCAGCTTCTCATCCGTTCGGGTAAGTTTCATATGTACCTCTTCGGCTAGGGACCACTCTTGGACATCCTTAAGCCAAACCTTCAATTCAGGGTCCCTCTGCCCATCCAGGTTATAGCCACCCTGCGCCTAGCAAGCACCAACATTAATTGTAAAAGTTTATATGGGAGCCTCTTCCTCTTGGGCTTTCGTACCAGTGCCAGTAGGCAGTGTAGTGGTTCTAGTTGCACCGAAGGCCCGTTGTTGCCACCACCTTCCTCACCACTCCGACCCAGAACCGCTGAACCAGTGGGCACTCGCAGGCTAAGTGTAGGAAACATGCATTCTCTGCGGCACACCTGGGACAATTATCACCCCTATTGCTATCAATGCGTTTCAGGGACACCGGGGTGAGGTAAATGCGGTGTATATAATTAAAGTGGGTTAATTTAAACCTAGCATTACATGATACCTTATGTGTGAGTGAGCCAACCTGTTCCCACTGTCTCCCTTCCAGCGGGCCCGCGAGGTCCCTCTCCCAAGCGGTCCGAGACGGTGGTACCAGAGGGACTGAATCCTGTTTCATCGCTTTATATAGGAGGGATATCAATTTACGGCTCGTGCCACATGCAAGCATAACATCCAGCGTGTGAGTCACTGGGGGAATGCCCGGGTATTGGGGCCAGATGGTTTTAGCCACGTCTTGGATACCTCTGAACTGTAAAAATTGGCCATGACCCAGGCCAAAGCTCTCCTCCGCCTGCTCGTATGTGATGAAGGTTTTGTTGGGATACAAGTCAGCCAGCACCTCACACCCTCCCTCCCTCCAGAACTGGAACGACGTATATCGTCCCATATCTATGAAGGGGGCCAGTATCCAAATCGAGAGTTCCCGATGAAAGGGGGCCTTCTCAAGACCTTTTCAGCAAAACGCTGCCATACGTCAGCCGTGTGTCTTACGATATGGGGTAAAGCCGCATCCGATCCTCTGCCCTGCATCAACGCCTCCTGAAGTGTCCGAGTATTTGCCCTGTCCAGCAGGAGGCGCTTCTCCCAATTATCCGTGTCCGTAAACCAACGGGCCGCATGCTGTAGGTGGGCCGCATAATAATATAGGTCGAAGCGAGGGGCTTCAAGGCCTCCTTCTTGGTAACTGCGGACCATGGTGCGGAGGGCTACTCTGCTTCGACGACCCGCCCAGAGCAGAGACGTAAGCAATGTGTCCAGGGTTTTAAATACCCGCGGCGGCAGAGGGCAGAGTGAGTTCTGAAGCACATAGAGTACCCTGGGGAGCATCACCATTTTCGAGATGGCCAAGCGGCCCATGAGTGAGAGTGGGAGAGTGCTCCAGAAGGACACTGACTGCCGTAGGGTCGTTATTACGCGGTCCACATTTCGACTCAACCCCTGCGCGTCCGTAGAAGTCACCTGAATTCCTAAATAACGAAACCCCTCTCTTTCCCAACGCAACCCCAGGTCCGGCAGGTCCTCCAAAGGAGCTCCCGCCAGGCCCGCCAACGGGAAGATTAGTGACTTGCCGCGGTTCAGCCGCAGTCCCGATGCCTCACCAAACTGGTCCAGATGGTATAACAGTGCCGGTAGGGCGTCACAAGGGGAGACCAATTAGAACAATGCGTCATCCGCATAAAGGGATATAATATGACTTGTGTTACCCAATTTAATACCCCACTGAGCCACATCGGCTCTAATCCGAACGGCAAGGGGCTCTATAGCCAGGGCAAACAGTAATGGCGAAAGAGGGCACCCCTGTCGGGTACCCCTTCCTAACTGCCACTCCTCCGATCGCGTGCTTCCGAGCTTAACCCTAGCGCATGGGGCCGTATATAGAAGTCGAATCCAACGACAGAAGGCAGGTCCCATCCCCGCCGCATGCAGGACCTCAAGGAGATATCCCCAATCCACTGTATCGAATGCCTTGGCGAGGTCAATAGAGACCAGCACCATCTGGTCTTCCCGGCCCCGCACCTCGTGGAGGACATGAGACAGCCGCCGCAGAGTCATGGCAGTGTTTCGTCCCGGAATAAACCCACATTGGTCCTCATGGACCAGGTGGGTCATGTGTGCTGCCAATCGAGCGGCCAAGAGCTTACAGAGGATTTTTATATCAGTATTAATCATCGTAATCGGTCGATACGATGTGGGATCATGGGAGTCCCCCCCTGGTTTTAAAATCATACAAATGTCCCCTTGCGTCATGCTAGGCGGGAGGGTCCCTCGTTCAAAAGCCTCATTATAGACCTGCAGGAGAAGCCGGGGGAGAGTATCCGCGAAGGCCCGGTAGAACTCGGACGGAAATCCATCGCTACCCGGAGATTTAGCGCGTGGAAGATGCTGGAGCGCGGCCTGAACTTCAGGCAGCGTCAGCGGCTCATCTATCTCCTTGCACGCTTGTTCAGAAATGGAGCACAGGGTCAGCCCACGAAGATATGTGGAATAGGACGCTTCACCAATTGCGGGATCCGCAGTATATAGTACCTGAAGGTGCGTTTTAAGTATTCGCAATAACCCTACCTGCGAGTGCACCAATCGCCCAGCAGAGTCCCGTAAGGCTTTAAGTGCTGCAGGGGCGTGCTCTCTACGGAGGATCCAGGCCAGGAGACAGCCTGACTTGTCTCCTTCTCTGTGGAGGCGCTGCCTATATTGAGTGAGCGTGTATTTATCCAGTCTATTTAAGATATCATGGATACGCACCTGGGTATCGCGTTCCCTATCTTCCTCCAGTGTATCAGCGGCTTCCGAGGTCTGTAGTGCTAACAATCGGTCCTCCTCCTCACGCAGTTCACACTGGAGCTGTTTTCGGACCCCGTATGTCACGCTCATGCATGCCCCTCTGACTACTGCCTTCAGTGCTTCCCATTTCGTGGCATGGGTCAGGTCTGTCGTAGCCCAATTGAGGTCCACATAATTTGTGAGAGCCGTGCCCACATGGTGCCTCCCTACTTGGTCCTCTAGGATTTCCGTCTGCAGCCTCCAGGTTCGCGGGCGATGTATTGGGGGTCCCCACTGCACTACACAAGCTACAGGGGTATGATCAGACAGAAAACGTGCCAAATGGGTCACCTGCAAGGACATATACGCTTCAGGGTTTGCAAGCAAGACCCTATCCAAGCGACTATATGTGTTATGGGTGGGAGAGAAGCAAGTGTACAATTTCTGGGTCGGATGTCGCTGATGCCATATATCCTGGGCGCCTATGTTCCCCATAACCTCCCGCAGCTTCAGCGTCATCCTAGGTTTCGTGCCAGTGCGGGGTGGATGTCTATCTAGTAGGGGGTCCAGGACACAATTAAAGTCTCCCACCCAGAGCAGAGGAACCTCCAGTTCTGAGACCAGGACCTCCTGCAGGGACTGATAGAAGTCCGGGTCGTCCGTGTTTGTCGCATAAATATTCAGCATAGCAACGTCTCTACCATCTAATTTGGCTCTAAGGAGCACGTACCTCCCTTGAATATCCGCTTCTACATATTGAACAGCAAAAGGAACCCCGGGCGCCACCCAGACAAGGACCCCCCCTAGCATAACTAGAGAAAGAGGAGTGAAAGAACTGGCCCGCCACTTTTTCGCTAATTGTTGCGCCCCTTCCTCTGTAAGGTGGGTTTCCTGAAGGCATGCTATCGAGACCTGATATCTGCGGAGAAAGGAAAGGACCCTGTATCTCTTGGTGCATGTGCCCAGCCCCCTCACATTCCAAGTTAAAATTTTAAATCCCATGTAGATGGTGACGTCCAAGCGCTGGGCGGGCCATATCCAGAGCCATTACTAAAAACCTGCGCCCTATCTGTAATGCATACAATGCCATTAAAAACACAACAAAACCTCCCAGAAACCCCCCTCCCAAGAGCAATTGACTGTCAACATAACATGCAGAAGTGCTCTTCCCGTGCTGGTGCCAGGACGTGCACAGCGATACCATGAGCCTAACCGGGCTAACTACTTCAACGAAGAAGAAAAAAAAAAAAAGAGAAAAAGAATCCCGCCCCCCCCCCTTCCCCCAAAGGCCGACTCCCGACCCATACCAACCGCATTTTTAACAACAACCGATTCAAAGTCCCGAGCCATCCAGCTAAATTCTCATACTAACAATCCAGGACAAAGTGAGCAGCAGGCCCCCCGCCACCACGCCCAGCATCATTGCTACACTCATAGCTGAGCCACCCCCCCCCCCCCCAGAAGCCCCTCACGTTCCATCAGAACTATCTTTGAGATCGAGTCGGAGTCAGTATAGCAAGTCTCCATATTAGAAAAATCATTAGCGCGCTGGTCGAAGATGCCAACAGTTGCTTTCTGATGCTCTGCATCATTTGTTTTTGCTTTCCTGCAATTGAATGTTGAATGATTGCGATAATAAAACATCTTCTTGGTCCAGGTCATGTGGAATGCATAGGGCAACCACTGAAGAAGACTGCTATGTTGATGTTAATTTAGAGTGACTGAATTCATTGCCTAATGTTTGTACTTATCCTGCAATGTGGCTATATCCTTCATGAGTCTGTGCTTCCTAATTTGCCTAAATGCTTGCACCATAGATCACCAAGAAGCAGAGGGCGTCCACATCAGGCTCTCCATCTTCTGGCCTTGTGTAAATGCTTGCTTCCTACTGACCTTCTCTTTATTTTTCTACTTTCAGCACCCACGGGGTCAGAGTCACAGAGCTGGTCCTCATGCATGACCACAAGCATGCAGCTAGCCCAGGAGTGCCTGAAGGAGCAGGTGGAAGAGCCGGCAGAGCCTCCGCAGCCACTCGAAGGCTTGGAGATGTTTGCACAGACCATAGAGACTGGTGAGACCTGTAGCTGGCAATCTTGCTATAATTAGCTGTTATTTCCCCATTAAGTTTATAACACAGTTAATATAAGCCATTACGGAATTGTGTAAAAAAGAAAACAAATGTGTGTACACTCTGCCTTCCCCGACTAAGATCATAGAATAGGAAAACAAATCACAATGTACCATGTGAGATATTAAATATTGTATAGAGCACAGATCCAAAAACTATCTACTCATGCACAAATCATGCATATTTGCAGATGGCACTGTGCTAATACCATACCTTGCAAAAAATGGTTTAATGTATAATTTACAGGGAAAATGTAAATGCTCACTAATGCATAAGTGAACTAAGTCCTGTTTTGTTGCCCTGCACAACTGGCACTTATTTTGCATATTTTGATTTGAATTTCCAGGAGGCTCAAATTGCCAAGATTGATAAAACTAATAAAGTTTGAAGTAGCATTTTGGCAGCGATGTACAAAAGCTATTCCTTACATATTTTGCAATTGTTATAATGCCATTAAATCTTTCTTCAATGATCTCTCATTCTCAACTTGTGTCAATTCCCGTTTAAAAACAATATGGCCAATCTTTGTGTCCATTCATTGTTCTACTAAATAGTTCTGCAGAAATATTTGATTTGTAAGCTAAGAATTTCTTCTGGATATTTCCAGTCGCCAAAAGTTAAACTTCACAGCGTGTTCTGCCCATTCATGTTGATCCTATGAAAATATGATTTTATTTTTCTCTGCCAATTTTGAAGCCTTAGGAGACCTTATTCTAATCCAATATGAACTGGTAGCTTTGAGTTACTAGGACCAGAAACAGTTTTCGCACATCGGTATATCAAGTTTAATAATGTTTTTCTCACATTGTGATACTTCCATCTATCTTTCGAAATTATTTTTGACCTGAACACTTTAGTAAAGAAATTCATTGTTAGCCCCTTTATAATGCTTAAAACATTTCAACAAAACATTTGTAGAATTTTCATTTTCAACTGGCCTAAATGAGATTCCTAAGTTTGTGAAGAAAACCTTGGTGCTCCCAAACGGTTATATGTGAGGGCTGAGGCCAGCAGGAAAATGGAGAAGCTGCCTTTTGGTGGAGCTCCTCTAAACCCTGCTAAAACAATGATAGCAAGCTCCCTCCTCTCCCCTAGCATCCTTGAGGAGTCCTCCACTTAAAGTGAGGACCACCTGCCATTGTGCAGCGACGTCTCCTGGTACTGGGCCCTTCCGGAAGGGTTGGTGACCAACGCCGAGCAGGCTGCTGAACCGGGCAGTGTAGTTCTATCCTCTCTTCATATAGGGTGATACTCAGTGGCTGGAATCCACTGAAAGCGCTGCTTGAATGTGTGAGGTGAGGCTCTTTTCTGCCTACAACCAAAAGGAAGGCTGTTACGGTAGTGGTGACATGATAGCCTGCCCAATGGGGAGGAAGAAATTAGACTATAAATCCACAAGCCTGAGTGTCAAACCTAGCCAGCATCTGTTGGCACAGTGCTTGGATGAGGTGGCGTCAGTTAAAAGGAGAGCCATGGAGTGGGCTGCTGATGGACTCTGGAATCACCATGCTGTGCACCATAGGTACAGTTGGGTGAAGGACGGAGAGTAGTGCCAAGTGAGCACACCATTAAAGTGTGGGCAGAGCAGCCATGTCTTTGTGCTGTTCTCAAACATAGCAAAATAAGCAGGGGTGCCAACCCAGTTACAGGCAGAGAAAGCGATGAGACTATATGATCCGAATCTTGACTGACTATAAGGTACTGTTCATCCCAGTATCAGAGTTGTAACCCTTGTGGACTGCAGTGGGTGAGTGTTGTAAAATAGATTGTAACCAACAAATAAATTTGCAAATTGGACCTGGTATGGTAACTAAAGTTGACATTGGTGCAAGATTGTAAACTTTCATGTTGGATAAAGCAGGTGCATCTGAAAATGTCAATAGTGCATACATTGTGAAATGCTTCAGTTCTTGTATGCTGAACTCATAAACCTGAGTAGGGATTAGTGGCAAAGACTTCACGCCAACACCACTGAAGTGTTTACCTAATCAATTACTCATAACTCAGCTCTTCATGCAAAAATTGCCAGTGGAGTTGGCATCAACGCCCCTGCTCTGTGAATCACCAACACTTCGCTCAAAAGAAAGTAAATAGGAGCCTTTGGGAGGGCAGACATTAGACAGCAGGTAGACCACCAGGCCGACTGATCTCATTATGTAATCTCAAAGCACAGAAAAAAAGGTCAGGGCAACAATACCCCGCACCAGTCGTTATGGCGTGTCGTGGCTGCGATGTTGTGATTAGAAATAGGTGCAATGGACCTAGGACGTGACCTTCATACGTCCCCAAAAAGGTGGTATACAACCTCCCCACACAAATTTAAGCAAGAATGGCCCTGCACTCAAATGAACAAATAAGTAATTAGTAAAAGGCAGTTAATGTCCATAGTCCATCATAAAGAAGTGAAGTTATATCTTCCCAAATGAAAAACGTTAGTCGGTGTTTTTGCTGTAGAAAACGGTTCCTTTTATTCCATAGAAAATTCTTTAAAATCACAGCACGCAATTGACAAGACAGCCAACGCATTTCATGCCTCTTGGGACTTCTTCAGGGCTTAAAGACGTATATCGCATTTTCATTGTGGTTAATCCTTATGTGAGAGAGCGAAATAGTGGTGAAACAAGTAGGTGGGATATGTATCTCCCAAAGATTTGTTGTGGCGTCCGGTTTTTCGAGTCTTGAACCGGACGCCACAACTAACCTTTGGGAGATGCATATCCCACCTACTTGTTTCACCACTATTTCGCTCGCTCACATAAGGATTAACCACAATGAAAATACGATATAGGTCTTTTACTCATTAAGCCCTGAAGAAGTCCCAAGAGGGACGAAACGCGTCGGCTGTCTTGTCAATTGCGTGCTGTGATTTCAAAGAATATTCTATGGAATAAAAGAATAAAAGGAACCGTTTTCTACAGCAAAAACGCAGACTAACGTTTTTCATTTGGGAAGATATAACTTCACTTCTTTATGATGGACTATGGACATTAACTGCCTTTTACTAATTACTCATTATGTAATCTGACTGATGCTGAGACGTTTGAAAAGATCACTGAGGAAAGCACCAACTAGTACCAAATGTGTGGAGTTATAGCACTGGGGCACAGATTCCCAAGGCAAAAATGGCAAGTGAAAGAGAAAAAGGAGACCACAGAAGGTCTGCAATCCCCACTACGCTCATTTGCAATAATGTCTGCATATCAATGTGGCCACCCCTGCTGCATCAATGTTTTTGCATGGTATAAAGAAAGAGAACTGCTGTGAAGGCATTAAAAGAAGTTAGAGATGTTTTGGGTCTAATAGATGAGGTGGGCTAGACTTTGGAAACTCAAATAAAACAAACGGGTCGAAGTGTCATAGAGTGCAAGTGTGCTTCAGCATCTATAAAACAGTGCAGACGCAGAAATTAGCTGCTGATTCAGGTTCGAGCTCTGATGTACCGAATAATGGAGGGGGCCCATGATACATAGACACAGCAAGTTGCTGCACGATCTGACAGTGGTAATATAAGGAATGGCGAAGAGTACCCAGGGTTGGTAGATATGACCTTCTCTTTTTTTAGGAACTGCTGTCCCATTAGGCATAGGAATTCCTGTACATAAAGTACCCAGTGATCTAAAAATCACGTATGTTTTGTTAATATTCAGGGTTGTAGATTTGTGACTGTGTAGGCTTGGACAGTCAGTGGTGGCCACCTCACCTCAGGGATAATGTTACTTTATAGACTATTGACTGACATTGCACCAGCCTGCAAATTGTTTCCTTTGACGCCAAAGGCATAAATGCACTGATTAAACGCTTAGCACTGTTCAACATGGAAACAAAATGCAAGTTGGTTTTTTAAGCCGGTATTCTCTTCAAATACTAGTAAAATAGCAGAAATTGCAATACTGCTTTTGCAAAAATCAACATTCTGAGCATAACCTCTAACAATGCAGGATGCCAGATGACAATGGTTTCACACACAGGTGCAGTATACACAATGTCTAATGTATACAACCCATCTCCGACCAGAAGAAATTCCTTAAATCCACAAAAGTGACTATGCTGGATTGAGCAAAGGGGAATATAAAAGGAGGAAACTTCAATTTAGTGATGATGGGTTGAGAGAAAGATCCATTATATGATCAGTATTAATGGGATGTATCTCGAGAGGGCAGTAAGTGGCTTGATGCAATAGGTTTGGAGGTTGCCTGGAGATCGTAATATCCTAAATACTCTTTCTACTTGGCTTTGCACAGGTCATATGCCAGATTCGATTTTTTTCTTCTTTTTTTTTTCTTTCCTACATGAGGTTCTTCTTTCTTGCCTGGATCATAGTCATGGTCAAAGTATACATTGCATTGTTATATCATGACACACCGAGAAAGCGTTTGATCAGGTGAACTGGCAGTTGCTAGGCCAAACATAGGAAACCTTTGGGCACAACCATAGATTTTGAGGTTGGTTTGTTGCTGGTTCCAGAGACCCAGTATCTTTTTAGGTCTCGCCTGAGCCAGCGCGCATGCGCTGCTCTGGCGAGACTTTTAGTAAGCGGGTTTTGGAAGTGCAAACAGTGGCTTTTGCTGCGGACTAGCCTGCGTTCACGCAAGCGTGCACGCGCGATCAGGCGCCATATGGCTTCCCTCGCCATCTGGACGCTCGCGTGAACGCAAGCTGGTCGCCAGCAAAAGCCACTGTTTGCACTTCCACCCGCTTCCTCACGAATGCTTGTTATTGTTTCCTGCTGGTTAGTATATTTGCAAGCGATAACAGTACAAACGCGGTTTCCTTTCATCGCTGCTTGTTTATTTTTTGCTTTGCCCCTCCCGCTTTGCATTCGGAGCCCCCCCACCCCACCCCCACCCACTGAGAACAAAAGCATGGGGTACCTAAACAAATGTGTACGCTACCGCGTCTACCCGCCTGCTCGGCATGGTCACAGTTACCGGCAGTACCGCCCCTGTAATGTTATTGATACGGTCGTGCTAATTTGCCATAGTTATTGCCTTGATGCCGATTCCCATGCCTCCGGCTCTGTCACAGCAGTTTTTATGCTACCGTTTAATAAAAGTAGCCTACAGATACAAGCCCCGTAAATGGTATCAGAAAAGGATTGCTTGTTTTTATTATTGTTTCCTGCTTGTTGTTATAGTTCCTAGTGATATGAGTAGAAAGGCAGTGTTTCCCTTCCGTTGGTGCTTGTTTTTATTTTTTGCTCTCCCGCTTTGTGTTAGGAGTCCTCTGCCCACCCTCCAAAAACAAGTGCACAGGGCACCTAAACAAATGTTTGTTATATTCCATAAAGAGCAGTGCACTTGAACAAAAAAAAGAAAAAAAACTTTTCAGTCTTTTAGTATTTTCTTTCAGTCCTTTATTATCAAATCCAAATGAAAATTTTGCTAAAAAGCAGCCAACGCGTTTCGTTCTATTCGGCAACAAGCCATGAGAACTTCTTCCGGGCTCTTCAGTCCAAATACAAGGACTCCGTAATCATAGTCCGTGGTCAGTTCAAAATTTAAAAGATTAAGTAACCTTTCAGGCGATAATATCAATCCAGCTCAGCATCAAGTCTGCTCAGCGCGCCAATAACAAAGTATGTGCACAGTGGGGAAGGTACCCTTAATCTGTAGTCTTAATCCCCAATGGGATACAATCCGCCAAAATAAGCGGTCAACCACAACTCCCAAACGACATCCGACGGTAGAAATGTTTGTTACTGCGTCTACCGGACACCTTGCTTAATGGGACACTTGGCATATTCAAAATTATCGGCACCACCGCCCTAGAAGCGCACCATTACCATTCCCCATTTACTGTGTAACGTTATTGATTGTGTCGTGCTAATTTGCCTTGATGCTGATTCACATACCTCTCATCAATTTCAAATGTTCACGGCTAAGGGGCTGTAATTCACATGCCACGCTGCCCGTCCTCCTCCCATTCCCTTTTCCTCTCCCTGCAGTTCATTATTTCAACCCATTGTATTGTGTCCCTGCTCCTCCATGACCCCGACTGCTCCCGTCTCTGGCTGTCTGCCATTTAGGGAGTATGATATATACCCATAGCAGGCTTTAGCAGCCCATCCCCCGTGTGTCTCAGCCCGGACGTATGCAGTTTCCAGAGGAAAGAACCACACACACACACGAACTGCTGTGCGCTCCATGGGCAGTGTCTCAGGTCTTAGCTCAGCCTCACCAGAGCATTTCACAGGTCTTTAAAAGTCCATTTACATCCCAATAGGAAATGGTTAACAAGGCTTTGTAATACATTTGGTGAATACCTGCAGCACTGGTTCATGCTTGTGAGAAACCGAGGCGAGGTGGATAGAATTGGAGAGCGCGTGGGCCAAGTCTCTTAACGTATGCATCTTCCTCTAGCACAAGCAGCCACTTTATGTTGTGCTTGTTGTACATAGCTTCGTCACGTCACCAGTGGCACGTTAAGTAACAGTAGATGTTGTAGCACCCAGGATAATGTGCTGCATGGCTAAACACTTTATAAGGTTCCAAAGGCGAGACCTATTGGCAATGCCAATGCTTGTTTTAATGGGAGCTACTTGCCCGCCTTCCCAGTTCAGAGAGGCATAGACAACGGTGCCCTCTCACCCCTTTAATATTTGCCCTGTATGTGCAGTCTTTAGCTGAAAAAGGTTGAAAGAACAAAGACATCACAGGGATACAAATAGGTGGAGACTACTATAAAATGACCATGAATGCAAATGATGGCCTGGTTTCTTTTACAAACCCATCTAGCTCACTCCTACCATTAATGGAGATACCTGACGGAGACAGTAAGGCCTCAGGATTTAAAGTCAACCTTCAAAAATCAACAGAGCAAATCCCAATTTTAAGAGCTTGATTTTCTCGTCAATGGAGTGCACATTCCCTGATGTATTCAGAAATGTAGATTACCACCACAACTGCACGAGGCACTCATACAAACTACGTCCAATTACTGACAGACATTCAGTAGCACTTGCAAGCATGGTCTATGGGGACATCTCTTAGAGTAGTAGGCTAGCAGCTATCAGGATGACAATATTCCTGAAACTGCTATACCTTTTCCAGACTTTACTAATATCACTTCCATCCCTTTACTTGAGAAATATTTAAAAAAATAGTTTATACCTTTTGTATGGCCAGCGAATAAGCAGAGACTAGCAAAGTGTTTCATGACCGTTCCATCAAAAGAGTAAGGTCTGGGCGAATTACTATTGAGCATCCCAACTAATGTTCATATTAAAGTGCAAGATCCCTGAAACTAAACAGTAGTAGTGCCTTGTAACTAACCCAAATTATAGCTGGGTTCGACCTTTTAAAAGTGCTGTAGCTAAACAGAAGTCAGAGTAACACAAGTCAGTGTAATTGGTGAACTATATTCTCGGGTCACTAGAAAGAATTTTTCAATATGGGAAAGATAAAGCCCAAATGTAGCTCTCCCCTCGTTGCCACCTACATTTAACCCAAGTCTGGGTAACAAATTTTTCGCTTGCTGCATAGGAGGTGTTTTGTGAAGAGAGAATTACAGGATGTATCACAGTATACATGTTTAATGAGGAAGGGACCAGAACATTCAAGAAGTTGAAATAAGAGTTTAAAATTCCAGAACTGGGAGGGTCATATATAGTTGGGGCCGTCATTGGGTATTGCATGACTCCATCCAACGGCAGAGTACCAACATGTTACAAAATTTGAACAATGGCTTCTTACTAAAAGAGATGATAAAAAGATCATCTCTAAATGTTATCAAATTTTACTGCACTCCAACCTGACATGACAGAAGAGGTGGGAGGAAGAGCTAGTACGCGCACTCACAGACCAAGAATGGGAGGGGCATATTTTCATTAGGTCCCTTTGGAAAGGAAGGAGCATGAAATGAAAGGAACCTGTAATAAAATCAGTAGTCTGTTGGTGCTTCACTCCAGCAAAATTATAACGAGACCAAAGCTGTTAATATAGGCTTTTTGAAGGGTTTTGGACAAAGGGTCACACTTACCCAGATCATATAGGGTTGTCCTAAACTCCATAAAGATTGGGCAGACTTTCTTGTTGCTATTAACCCAGTGTACCAAACAAACATCCCCAGATAGCCAGCTTATACCGTTTCGAGTCTTCTGAATATTCATCCTGTATCCTGATACATAAACTTAGTGGGACACAAATGTAAAAGTCCCTGTGTGCAACCAGACAAAGCATTCACGGCATGTTTTGGAAGGATGAGGCACCCAATGAGAGGAATAGGCGCATCTGCATGTAGGAACTCCTGGACTTACAGTAACTAACCTTGAGTTTAGAGCAACAAGGAGAAGATTGTGAAACTGAGTAGGCTCCATTCTTTTTTTTAAATTTGTTTTCTAAAACTTTTTATTGTTTTTTGTATGAAACAAAGCAAAACAAGAGCCAAACCTGGCATAAAACATAGAAAAGGTAATAGCGTATCGGCATTAACATATTTTAAATCCTCTCTGGAGCATTATATTCATGTCCCAGAAGCCAGAGAGCCATAGTCCCAGTGGTCGTAGCATATGTAGGTACCACAATGGGCTGAGGAACCAATATATCCCTACCCAAAGTCTCAACCTGATATGGTCTCGAAGGAGCGCAACAGTTTGTGGGCCAGTAAGGGCCTAGACTGGGCAAGGTTCTATTTGGATCCCATTATGCTTGGCCCAGTCATTCCATATCTTGACATATTTACGGGGCACCCTCTAGCCTGGTATATTGGGCGTTCTAGGCCCTTGAAGAACTCCATGCCCTTCGCCCATCTCTCTCTGGACAGGGCATAAGCAGTCTTCCACACCCTTGCAATGTCTCTCTTGGCCACCAGGAGACCAAGCCAGAGTAACGCCTTCAGATTCTATTACCCCCCCTACATCGTCCGTGACATGCAGCAGGACCAGCTTCGGCTCCCTGTGAACCCTTAATTCCAACATAGTCCCCAGCACCGCCTCCCAAAAATGCGACAGGATGGAACGGCTCCAAAAAGTGTGTACTAAATCCCCCTTGTCATAGTTGCAGTGTAGGCAATGCCCAGAACTGATTAGTCCCATATGGGAGAGTCGTGTCCTGGTAAGGTACGTGCGATGGAGTAGTTTGAGTTGAATAAGGCGGAATTGTATGGCTATCATGGTCTCTCTCAAGGCTGCCACTGCCTCCCTCCAATCCTCATCTTCCAGCTGGCCTAGATCTCATGACCATACCTGCCTCACCATCTTTATGGGGTCTGGCTGTTGGTGTAGCAGTGTTTGGTAGATAGCTGATAGCTTGTGTGCATTAATGTTAGTCATTAGGATTTTCGCCTCCAGGGGTGAATAGGCTGGGATTTCAGTGTAGGTAGGCAAATTGGGGGCGAGGGCATGACTGAGCTGAAGGTAACGAAAGAACTGGGAGCGATGAAGTTGGTACTCCATTTGCAACTCTAAAAAGGCATTAAGGGATCTTTTCTTGAGAACGTCCCCCAGTGTTGTGATGCCAATAGTATCCCACTTGGCAAACCCCTTAGAGTGGGAACGCCTGGTGAAATCTGGTCCCCTTCCACAACGTAGTCTCTAATGTCAGTCAGCCAGCCAGCCCATCCCATGGCCTTTTTGACTTCCTTCAATGTGACCAGCACTACTCGTGTGGAGGCAAGCATGGTGCACAGCCATTCGCCGCTGTGAAGCAGGTGTGGAAGGCAGTCGTAGCCTAGGACCCACCCGTCCACTCTGTAAGCTGGATCCCTGAACCCCTCAAACCACCAGTCGTTGAGCACCAGCAAGTGCGCCGCCCTGTAGTATAGCATCAGATCTGGTGTGGCAAGGTCCCCCCTCAAAGGTGGGTCTGAAACATTTTGCAAGAGCAATACGGGGTGTCACACCGTTTCACATAAGCACCTGTAACAGAGCATTGTCCCTGGCAAAGAAGGTTTTTGGCATTAAGAACGGAAAGTTCTGAAGTTGATATAATAGTCTCAGCAAGGAGACCATCTTAAAGATTGCCGAACGACCAAGACAGTGGAAGAGAGACTGGGCTCAATTATTGAACTACTGGTTTTCAGATGTCAGAGAACAAATGCATTTAGCAACACTTGAAATATAGAAGTGTGGTCAAAGAATGCTAATCAGAAGAGGTTTTAGGCCACAGTTGTTTTGCGACCTCTGTATAGTCACAGATATCAATAGGGTGGGGGAAGGAGGAGATTACAGTTTAAGCTGTTTTATACCTTTGTGTACCAGAAACAGGTTTGATACTTTGAAGAATGTCCCATTACTTTGCCAGTCAGTGGTTGTATGCGAAGTATCTGTACATTAAAACCTCGGTAAAGGGATTGGATTAAAAAAATACTTTTGTCTGATCACAATTTGATTGGTTCTTAGGCACCACTTATACATTTTAGATCTTATTTGATGGCGAAGCTTTCAGACTTTCTGCTTACAGTATACTTAGTGAGCTTTGGGGCTACCTTCAACCGTTGGATTTTTTTTAAACTAGCCTCTTTCAGTGATAACCTTGAGATTTGTGGATCATATCTTGGCCCAGCCCAGTGGAGAATTTCTCTCTCCCTCATGAGGTTATTGGCTTTTAGGGTGTGGACTACTTTACAACTATAAACCTCTTGGACTTCTGCTACTGGCTCCTGCCTTCCCTTTACTCTTTCCCTCCTGTCTTTCTTTCTCCTTCCTGTCATCCCCACATGCTCCTCCCTCTCACACCTCTCTCTTTTTCCGTTAGCTCCTTATTCGCCACTGCTGCTACCTTCTCCTGCCCATCTCTATTTCCCTTGTATGCTCCCCATTTCCCACATCCTCATGTTACTTCCTTCCACCCCTTTGTCCTTTCACTGTGTGCACTTTGCAACCCATGCACCTTACCTTTTAGTGGTTTCTGCTGCTAAGGTAGGGCATTTCGTTTTTTCTTTTCTTAGACATGAAAGGCTGTCTATATTGAAGACTATTGCCTTCAATACAGGTCACTCTCTTTGGTTCTGTGACAAATGAAGGTCGGTGGCAAGTGAGTTTTCTTCATTGTTCTTCCTTTCTGTGTCCCAGAAATTAAAGAAGAACTATAATGAAGGCTTCCTTGCCATCAAACAATTATTTGACATGGAAATTAAAAACTGAATTATATTGAATGCATGGAGTGCCTTCAATAGACAGCCTACTGTTTCTTGATCTAGCTTAAATGTGTTTACGATGCAGTGTTGGCACCTTGAACACTGAACGGTTGGCTTTGTCAATGCATGTTTATTTTTTCCCAACTATCATGACCTCAAGTTTATGTAAGTTACTATTGGGTTCTCATAGTTGTACTTCTAACTGATGTCTATTATGGCTTTAGTGCTGATCACTGTATCATCTGTGTACATCATGTATTGTTACCTTCACATATCAGTGGTGTAGGGACTGGGTGAGGTTGCCATGAGTCTACAACCTTGCTTAACCCTTAGTTGCATATGTACTTTTGGAGGTGAGCGCTCCCCCTTTCTTCAGTAATAAAAACCTTGCTGTCCATAATCTGTCCCATTTCATCTGCTGGAATGGTTTGATCTGGCCCCTTGTAAATAATTCTTCCCTCCCTTCAAGTCTGATAAGTGTCCCAATCTAAACCGGGGTGAATTTTCAGTTGGAAAGTTTTTGAGTAAAAGGAGAAGATTTCCTAACCCTCCTACCAAATTCCAGACTCCATGGTGACCTGCATGAGACATCGAGGGTCTTGAATATATCCTCTTTAGGAAGCCATAGAACCTCCTAGAGGGGCAGTCAGCTAATGTACTGTTAACAAAACAACAGTGGCACTCAGTATCCGTCCTGGAGCTTTCCAGAAGAATCTTTAATTGTGCAGCTTGATTATGTGACGTATGCCCAATCCCCCTGCTTTGAATGGTTACACGCTTGCCTCGAACTAATCACAAGTCTTTTGCCACATCCTATTAACTCAAGGCATGATCATTAAAGTTGGTCCAAACACCTCTGAAAATCATGCCTACATTATCATTATTGCTATGTTCCTCAGCCATGAAATAGAAGTATTACGCCTCTGCTGGAGGTCAGCCCTAGAAGTGGGGTGTAGTTTGTCCCAAATATATATCTGATGTTGTTGTTGACCGATTCCTAGATATTTGAGCCACTCAGTGTTCCAACGACAGGTTAGAATCCATGGGCTCCATCTATTCTGTGGATTTTGGAACTGAGATGTTCAGTGCCTCCCACCTGGAACCAATCTTAAACCCTATCACTGACTAAAAGTGTTGTAGTTCATGAAGAAGTGCTGGGACCGAGCCCCCTGGATCTGAAAGTGACAACCAAATGTCATCTGTGAACATAGATCTCGTATAAGTACTTCATGGATTGCCCCATTATGCCTTGTGTTGTGCCAGTGGTTCATGGGATAGGGCTTAGAGGAGAGGCACAGAGGGCATATCTGCCTTGTTGCACCCCCTAATCTGGATTTATGGGGAATCCCTCACATTAGCACTAGTTTTCGTCATCGGGGAAGGTAACTGGTCATCAGCATGCTGACAAAACCAGCCCTAAGCCACTTGGCTTCAGAACCTCCCTCAGAAACACTCAGTCATCCCGGTTGAAAGCTTTCTCCACATCTAGCCAGAGAAAGGACTTCCCTTCCCCATCTGTATGCTGCATCTATCATTTTAAACAGCTTTTCTGTGTTGTCTCCTATTTACCTTTTGAAGATAAATCCCTTTTATCAGGGTTTACCATCTGGGGCATGAGATGCTCCATTCCCTGGACTAAAAATCTTATGAAGAGTTTCACATTATTGTTTAGTATTGAGATCTGACTGAAGGCAGTGGCGTAACATAGACCCTGCAGCCCCTGTGGTGCGGGGGGCCCCTTCAGCACAGTACCCTGACCTCAGACCTCTTGACTGAGCCTGTAGGGGGGGGCACCCTCAAGTTTCGTTACACCACTGTCTGTAGGATTTACCAGTCTTGAATATGAGGGAAGGCAGAGCCTTGGCAAGTTGGGAGTCACCCTTTCAGAGCATGCAAAGTTTTTGTAAAGCCTGGTGAGAAGCTCCAGGACCCAAGTATAAACACTTTTGTATAAAGCAGCAGGGAAGCCACCTGGCCTGTCATCTTTACTGCCTCCGAGGCCCTGACTGCCCTAATGACTTCCACTTTTGGTATGGGTTCTTTAACTTTCTCTACCTGTGCAGGCATTATCTTGTGTAAATTGCAGGCCAGGAAGTAATTTCTAACTTCAGACACTGTTTTAATTGCAGCCACATATAGATTTTCAGGATCTTCCAAAAGAAACTTGAGCTTCTCTTACTCCCGTTTAAGTCTGCATCAACCCTCCCCTCGCCATTCCAAAAGGTGTAATAAATATCTGGGAATGGTGGCTTCTCAATTCAATTTATAGGCCATGAGATGACCTTTTCATATTAACGTTATCCCACCATGATCATGGAACAGTCTGCCTAATAGTATTCTAGCAACTGCATTTGGCCACGGGGCACCAGTGTTTCAGAGACTGCGTTCTCCTGTGGTTTGCCCTTAGATTCTTGAATGTGCTTGTAATTTTACCACAACCCTTGCCCTGATTGCTATTAGACGGACACCCTAAGATGTTAATATTCCCTGAATCTTTAGCTTAAGGGAATCCCATACCACTTCAAGGCAATACAGCCCAGAATGATTTAAATAAAAGATTTCAAAGATGTGCTATTTGACTGTGGCCTGTACCATCAGGTCATTGAGTAATGTGTCAAAAATTAATATTTTTAATGTAAGGTAGAAGACTTGTGCACCTTTTTGAAAACATTTTGTGTTGCATGCACTTTGATCATGTCTGTGATCTCTTGAATCCCTGCAGTGCTTCGAAGGATCAAGGTGACCTTCCTGGATACCATTGTACGTGTGGAGCACACACACAATGACCCCGCGAATGGAGTTGCCCTAGAAGTGCACATCAAAAGGTTGTTTTTCTGAATTCTTTGTAGTAAACTTGTGTTAGAGTTTGATTGCCCTATTTTGTTTTTTGCAGCTCTGACTTCACTGGCTCTTGTTAAATTAGTTGTATGCATGTTATGTATAAATGCTCATATACAAAACAATGCACAAAAGACAGCCAGGGTAATAACCGTTTACACTCGTCACATACTCTGACAATACGCCATAAGGGCTTTTCAATTCAGAGACAAGTTTGTGTGAGAATAATTAATTAAGACACAAGTTTTTGGTTTAATAGCCAAGTGTGCCATTTATTGTTGATTTTAACTGTACCTCATTGTGATAATTAGGTATGAGTCCATCAAAAACTTAATTGAAACCAACATGTTGATTTTACATAGTTTATAGAATAATTATCAAATGGTTGTGAACTTGCAACTGCTGACCTGAGTTGATCTGTGACCCAAAGGTGAAATGGTGTATAATGCTACACGTGATCTATCATGCCACTCCATTCCCATACAATTGAAAACAAAAGTTCCCATTTGCATCCATCAGGCCAATTATGGCCAAAAATCATTGTCTCTATTTTTAGAGGTTCACTTCTATCCAGAAATATGCCAAATTATTTGAACATTGTAAAGCTCCTATATTTTAGTGGGGCTATCACTCGAGTTTAGAGAACTATTGTTTAATTGTCGTCCTAGACTTTGAGTTGAATCGTCGCTCAGTGCCTTCTCCTGTGCCTTGAGGAGTAAGTGGACATTTTTGACCTGATACCCATTCAGCAAACTGGATTCAAATAAAGCCATTTAAAGTAGATAATGGCAATTTCTTCCAAACTTTAGCAGACCAAAGAAGAATAAGTTGTATACATGGTTTTTATATTGAATTTGATCTTGTGGCCTGACTAAGTGTGGGGAAATAAGGGTTGTGGTGGGGTGTCTCAGTGACTTTATTGAGGTTTTTAAATTGTTTTCTTCTGACATCTGGTATCAGGTTTTAATAATTTATGGTCGAGCTTAACACAGTTTTGACTAGGAACAGCCTTAGACAGGAATGTACCTTAGTCAATTTGTTTCCGATTTAGTTTGTGGATCTTCCCACATATTTGTAGAAGGTGAAGTCATTTCCACCTAAATTGTGTGTGTTAAAATTTCAAATCTTACTATAAGCTGATTCCTTAATCTTGTTGGATTTATGTCTGCCTATTGTTCAACACTTACTGGATGCAGTCAGCTATGTTAATCCTGTAGTACTCATTAAGAATAAAAGCAAAATTATGATTTTGTTCTTAGAATATTGCCTTGAAATTAAACTTTCCCCGTACAATCCAGAGTTTTCCACTAGAAGTTATAACTAGTCAAAATTACCTTAATACTTGTGTTTGTGCTATTATGTCAGGGTCTGTTCATACTCGAAGTGCAGTTAACCATGTAAAAAGTATTGCTGAAGGTTTACGTCCGATTTATGTTAATATTGCAGATGAACCTAACATTCACCCACAGAAGAGGATGTGTGAGAGTGAAATTCCTTCTACTTTGCTTTGTACTGTGTGTGTCAGACTCTATTGGGGGGCAGTGCTGGCAGGGGCTACTGAACCCCAGCCGTAGAGGTTCAGATTCTGTTGACCCTGATTTCCTAGAGTGGGCCCTACTATGGGTCTTCAAACTGAGTCATAGACACCATTTCTGCATTTGAGTCCCAGTTTAGCGAGCAAGTGCAGTCAGAGACTTCCCAGGGTGTTTTTTGGGGGGGTAGAGACTCCGGTACTCAGTCAAACAGACACAATAACTTGTTGACCAACCTAGTGCTTGTCTTAGTGAAAAGAGAAGTACTTGAATATCACAAGTAAATGGAACACTGCACACAATGATGAGGGTTTGAGTACATGATGTTACAATTTACAGCAACAGTGTCAACTTCTACAGTTCTCACCCTAAATACAGAGTTCTAGCAGCAATGAAACAATTAGCACCTCAGCTATTGGAGTGGATTAGTGGGCAGCTACCCTGCCTCCTGGATCATACACTGGATGAAGGATAGCAAGTCATTCCTTGGTGGCAGTCTCTCACTTTCATCAATTAATGGCCGATGGGGGACCTCCGCAATTGCAATTTTGTCGGGGTGTGCGCGACTCAAAAAACATTGGGTCAGCAGCAGGACACGTCCCCCCTGTTCATGTTACAGTGATGCTGGATGACACACTCTCACTTGGGGGTTTTCTATACTTCCTGCAGTTCACCACATGAACCACACAGGAGACTGGATGATCCCTTGTAGCTTGGTCGACGCTGGTTACATTCCTGTCAGCAAGTCTGCTCTTCTGGATTCTTCACAGGAACATGGCTTTTTCTCTTCCAGGCATACTCCTCCCCTCTGTGATTGGGCAGGCTTCTAGGTGCTAGGCAGACCTGCAACTCTCCAGTTAAGTTGCGCAGTCTTAGATGATGTTTCGTCACTTCTTGGAGACTTGCTATCAGACAGACACTGCCCCTTGGTCTTAGTAGCTCCTCAAGTACTCTGAGGAGCACTCCCTTGCTTTGCCAAGAAGAATTTGGAGCTAGAACAAAGTCTGGTGGTGTTGGTCCTACTTTTATACTCATTTCCAGACAGAGGATATTGATTCACTTAATTATCTAAAGTCCAGGAACCAGTTTGGGGCAGTTTATTTTCACGTTTCATTTTCTTTGTACAGTGCAGACACAGACTTTGCGCAAGGTGCCCTCACAGCAGGCTATGTTGATGCTTGCTCCAAGCAGGAGTATCTAAACTGTGAGCACAGTGGAGTATGAAAACTCTACACCTGGCTGTCACCAGGCTACCTGAAGTAGCACTCAGGAAAAGAAAAAAAGGGGTAGGTCATGCCTAGAAAATTCTTTGCCTGTTAACAGAAACTGCGTATTCCCCCACATCCCCTACCATCAACCAAATGGCTCAGGAAGAAATAATTAGCATTCCCTTGCTTAAAGGCCCTCCTAGAAATGGCAGCTCTGACTTCATCCTCCCAAACGTCCGTGTCTAGGATCTCCCATTCTGCTCCAGGAGTGCAGACAATACAAGTCCACTTTCTGAGGAAGCGGTACTCTATCTTGTTCCATGTTAAACCGGGGGCAATCCAAAATGGATCCTTCTTGCCTCAGCAAGCATACGCGTGCAACATAGGCAGTCTACTATTCATGCCTCGCACAAAAGCACTCCGCATGTCTAGGGAATGTCAGCATATGGGTCTAAGGTGTCACAAGTAAGTGTTACTTTACACAAGTGGTCCCGGTAGGCATTGCACACTGTCTCTAACAGAAAAGAAGGTATGTTCATTACTATGATCCACAAAAACAGTATGCTGCCATTACTGCTTTATGCCGGCAACACAGGGCAAGGATAGTAGATTCCTTATCAAGATGGATGGCAAGCTTGCTGCCCCACTTCAAGTCACAGAATAGGTTCTGGATCTCAGAATCATTGTGGGCAGACACACTAAATTAGCATGTTAGCTTGGCCAAGGAAAAATTCAAGATACCAGTTTCTCACACAGTTGGGTCACACAGAGCAGGCGTACATGCCTGTTTACCATGCACAGTGCTTAATTTGAGCCGGTAGTTTCCGGTGCTCGGCACCGACACTTAATTGCCAACACTGGCTCTTATGACAGCTGCCACATGGTGGCGCTGTTTGTGTAATTTAAAAACGAACACAAAAACTGTTGTTTACTAATTCTATATACATTGTAAACAACTAATACCTGCTCCCAAGCCATCCTTATAACTTTGGGGGCTTCAAACAGTCCAAATTGTCACACTTGTAGCAGTGTAATTTAATAGTTGTGTAAGTATTGTACTGCCATTGGCAGCGCTGACAGTGACAATGTGTGCTGGAAGCTGCTGTGGCCTCCTGATGAGGGCCCTGGCACTCATTTGTTTTACAAATTAAGCACTGACCATGCAGGGGACATTCTTGTCCCATCCGTGGGTTATTTGGCATGCAATAGTTGGGAAGGCGCATGAGCGCTTTCAGTGCATTCTGTGGAAAACGTTTTACCTGGCCCACGTTCCCGAAGTCATAACTTTGGTTTGAAAATTATTAAATGTATAGTATTCTAATGTATTATCATTTCAAGAATGTGATCTCAGTGACTTACATCTGTCTTTCCTTCTGTAGACTTAAATTCACAACCTGATATCTTATTTTATATTTTCCCTTGTAAGGAATTTGTTAACCAGATAGTGAAAATTATGCCTTATGGTGTTTATTATGAGGTATACTAGTAGAAAGTTCTAGAACTAGTGATATTGTCTGCAAAATATAACATCCTGAATCCCTGCTGTTATATGAAGTCTGAAGTGGATAAGGAAATGTGCTTTTTAAGTCTAGCTTAACAGACTTCACAAGCGGTCTGGTTGGAAAAGACCTATTGTAGGCTTGCCAAGAATTTACTGTGGTCATACAGCCCATCCATTAATTACCATTGGTTGACTTTATTGCCACTCTCGTTTGCTTGCTTCTTATTCTATGTCTTTCCTTGTCCAAACTTGTTTTATCTTGTGTTTGCCCCTCCCTTGTACGTAGCCTCTTTACCATCCTTTGACTTGGCTGACTTGTATACTACCACTGCTCACTTTTAAGTAACAAAAATTTTTTTTTTTTGCTTAAGAACTCCTTGAGAGTGCATGTATTTTCCAGCTCTCTTCCTTGTGTGCTTCTCCTCCCGCAAAACATGGGTGCTACTGCTCTCTGTTTTGCTTTTACCCTCAAATTGCAAGCTTTCTCTGTTGTGCTTTTCTCCCACCAAACTTGCCTCTCCCCCGTGCTCGGTGGTGCTTTCTCGCTCATGTTGTTCCTCCCGCCACCTGTGTTGCTGCTTTCCCCGCCCAAGCCTGCCCACTTCTCCGTTGCACCCTAGCCCACTGTGTTTTTTGGGGTTTTTTGTGGCAGGACCAAGCAGCAAATTGCTGATGGTTTACATCTGAAGTCCTCTGTTATCTAATTGAGCCTATTTTCCTGCAGTCATTTTTAAACACCGCTTTTTCGTTCATTAAAGCAGATCTTTTCTTCAGTGAAATGAAGCATTGGTAGGACAAACATAATTTGTATTGTTGTGCAACATGTGTCAGAAGATGCCTTCTAAGACTGTTTGAAAGCTCACCTAAAAGCTAAGCTGGGCCCTTTACAGATGGCAAAGGAAACTCTGCCAAGCAAAAGGGGCTGTACTTAAACCTCAGCACTTGGTGGGAACCACTCTGACCCTTGCAAAGTCCTTGTGTAAGTAAGTAATTTTATTTTGCATATTTAATTAAAACCAGTGCAATACAACCAAGTTAAAAGAGTAGGTTAAAATGGATAAAATACAATTAAACTACACATAAGATAAAACATATTGAGCAGCCGTTTCTTAATGAGGGAGTCATTTGTCAGTGTTCCGGCTCTACTATGCATATTAAAAAATGTTCAAATGGGAAGTGTATTTATAAGAACAAGCTAAGTATTTCTCTTTGTCCTGTCCATGGAGGGATTTAAGTTTAGAAGACAGATCACGGGGAATAAAGTGCCGTGGTTGCGAGCCCAGTTGTTGAATGCAGATTAGAGGTCGCTCGTCTCTATAGCAGCTACGCTGGCTGCTGGTAGAGTGTATTTGCTGGCTCATGGCATTTTCTTTTCTACCAGCGCAAGGATTTTTACCGGCCTTCAGTTGAGCTGCGGATTTTCTGCATTGAAGCAGGCCATCATTGCCTGTCTCCGCGTGAACCCCTCTTGAGTTGAACTGGGTTTTGAATAGTCTGGTCCATTCATGCTTCAGTTCTCTACAGATGCAGAGCAGGTGTGGGAGTTCTTCTGTTGCTAAGCCGCATAATCGGCAGCATTTGAGGAATTGTAACCTTTTACCATGGCGGAAGATGCAGAGTTGAGGGTAGAATCCCCAGAAGGTGTTTTAAAAATATTTCCTTTACCTTTCTTGAATAGCCTAGACTGAAGTATTTTTGAGGAGTAAGTGATCAGTAGCTGTTGATTGTCATCCAGGCATGGCTGTGGCCTGAGAAAGTAGAATTGTCTTCTACAAGTGAGAGGCTTTTTATTGATTTCCAAACAAGTTTTTTAAAGACTGTATGTCTGGTTGGAGTGTTCCAGGCTGGAGACAGCCCAGTGTTTGAAAAAAATTCATGAAGAAAGTTTCTGGCGTGCGAAGTGCTTTCGATGCTTTAGCTCTTGCCATAACATTTGGTTCAAGGTGTTGGCAACTGCGTTCCTGATCTTGTGCCAGTAGACAATGAATGCACCTTGCCTTGCCAAGGACTGTTTTGTTAGGCCTAACTCTAACTGAATCTGTGCAGCGGAAGAGTTCTTTGGAATACTGAGTATGAGTCTGTGATCCAGCGCTAACAATAAAAATAATTCTCCTATATACTTTGGTCATCCAGGTGCGACTATTCCTCTAACACACACACTATATCCATATGACGGTGGGGCCCATAACACCGCATATTCATTCACTTACTCATTTATTCCCTGGATTTCCTCCGTCAATAACCTAGGAGAAAATGATTCGCTGGAAGGAGACGGGATACCTCTTTTAACATGACATAATATTTCTCATTTGCTTTAAGGTATTCCGCTCATTGGTCGATGGACCAACTAGTAGGAATCAGTTAATGGTGATTAAGACCAGCTCAATCACAATAACTCTTTATCATTTACATTAGTCATTGAGCTAAAGAATCACTGAGTCATTTGTTTAAAGAATAATAAAGTTTATGTAAAGTTTCAAAGCATGAAAGAAGTTTAGATTTATTATTCAGATCTTTACACTTATCATCATTATATTAATAAATTGATATTGCAATGCATATCGATTAGACGGAAAATAAGGTTATCATAGCAAGAACTCTAAATGATCAATCTATCTGCCTTGGAAAATTCTAATAGTTCTAAATGAAATTTGATCAGGAATAAAAAGGTTCTCCAAAAGCAGCATCTTATACTCAACTGGAAAATAAAAATAGCGGCAGCAACATCAGCTCGTCAGCATCAGCAACCGCAGCTTTAGCATCTAACTTCTCCAGCATCTACTCCAGCAACTCCTCTCCTCAGCTACTCCTCCAACAACTAACCCCTCCCACCAAGAGTAGGTCTTCTTATACCCTAATTCTAGCTTACTGAATAAAATGTTACATCTTCATGGCGTGATTCTTTCTCATTGGTCAAACTCAGACCCATATACAATTTTAATCAAACTTCCTGGTCTTAACCAGTTCCTTGTGGAATGTCCATGCTTGCATCGTTTCCCACAGTTCATGTCATTGCTCATCCGCTTCGATCAGTCCAATTTGTATCTTTTTCTGCTACTTTTTAGATTCAACAGTTGTCCATTGATTCAGTTTGACTTCTCACGCTTCTTGCTGATCATCTTGGCACACATCTGTTCAGAAAGGTCACAATGGCCTTGACCATACTTCCATCTTAGCCTCTCAGCACCAGCACGTGATCATCCTTTTCCCCAGCCTCTCTCCTCTATCACATGGTTCCCTGCTCATGCGTACTCTAGCAAACGGCGGCCATTTTATATCGCTGCTCGACAGGCCTAAGCGCACTATTTTCAAAGATAAACAAAATATTGTTAAAACAAAGAAAACAAACCCTTTCGTTTCCCTCCCGTCTTTCTATGTACCCCAATTAGGTATTACCTAGCAAAAAGCAACATATTAAGCCGTCCCTTACTTACCATCGCTTTATTTTGCAACCACACGTTTTATTTAAAAGCACAGAACATGCATTTATTATTTGATTAGTACGCAAATAATAGGTTATGTTAGACACATAAACAATTATTAGTTAATTACTTTGCACATGGAATTGCGTGTTACCTTTACCCCTTCACATGTAACATACATTGTTGGTTATTTACTTAAACGAACATGTTTATTAATTATTTTACGAAAATTATTAGGAGGTTAACATTTTTTCATTTACCCTGCTCCATCAACTCCCCCTTTGGTAATTTTTAATATCACCACAAAACCCAAGTTATACATTTCTTTCAGACAGCATATATCTTTTATCCATTTGCTTTTGTTAGTTTACACAACTGTATCCCTTTCAACTTGTCTCTTCGTTTTCTTGTACATATTTTCTTTTATTTCTTCTAATTCTATTTCACCCATTTCTCTCTCTTTCCTTGTTTATCATGTTTTCCTTTTCTATTTTATTCTGTCTTCTTCTTCTCTTTATACATGTTATTATAAGCTTCATCACTAAAATTATTATTATTATCATGGTTGCTATTATTATAACTTTCCCTATTATTAATCTACTCATTCTTGTTAACCAATTTATTACTGAAGAAAACCCTGTACCAAATTTTCCCAATGCATTTTCAACCTCCAGTGGAACTAGTTCTTTGTGCAAACTTGTAATATTTGTTATATACTTCTGTATATTTTCACTTTTATCTGGAATGTAAGTGCAACAATGTTGGATTTTCAGCATTCCACAGACTCCACCCTCTTTTGCCAAAAGAATGTCAAGGGCAAGTCGATTTTGCATCACCATAGCTCTCATGGCAACCATCTCGGTATTTACCATCAAGAGCCCTCCAGCAGTATCTGTAGATAAACGATCTACCACTGTGGATAATTTCCGAATTTTAAATGCATTCAAAGATATTCCCACTGCTGGTATCAATGCTCCAAAAATATCACCTACTATTTCTGAAAAGCTTTCCCTTTTCCTACGTGTAAAGGTATTTATCATTCTGTGTGTTCCTTTTTCTTTTCTGTCCATATGAAAAATCTTTGGAAAGACCAGGCCTAAATAACATGACCCATACCAATGGTCCGGCAACCTATAATAAGCCCTATTCCCACAAACATAATAGATCCCTGGAAATATTGGATCTTTTCCCCCTTTGAATCCCCATCCACCTAAAATTTGATAATTGTCATGGCAAATACTGGAACCCACAAAATAATTATCATATCTTGTCTTATTTCTTCTAATGCACAACCTTCCCTGTTTGGGCCAATCCAGAGTCATAGCTGCATTTGTCTTTTTCTTGTCATGATTGTCTTCCTCAAACGCCCAAAGAGGTGTTTTTGTCTCTTCTATCACTTTTCTTTGAAATTTCATTCTTCTCTCTTCAACCATCTCTAAAAATACCTTTTCTTCTTTCTTTAACTCACAGGTAAGGTTGTTTTTAACTATATTCTCTAATGTTAAAATCTGATCTTCTATAAAATATTCACCAAACGTTTTTCCCTCTTTTATTTTGTTTAGTTCGGGAACAACAGAAATTTTCGCAAAAATCTTATCTATGTCAGTGTAATAATATTCTAATCTACCTGTTTTATAAAATAAACTTGCTAAGACACTACATGTTATTCCAGACGTCAAAGGGAGGTGATAAGTCACACCCTCTGTTACAGATGCAGGCAACTGCATACAAACATAGCAATCTCTTACATCTATTGTTTCTACATACTCGTATAGTAATTTAGTAAAACATTTTTTGAAAAATCTGCTATTGATTTGTCCTTGTGTAATTCTGCACTACTTCTTAAAATAACTGGTTCTTGAGTGTTAGCTCCTTTCTCTTTCTCGGTGTTATTTGTCGTTTCTACTACGGCTAAACTAATTGGAATAGTGATTGCTAAAACCACCCATACTGTCATTAATAATCCTGTACAAAAGCAGCACATTTTACACCATCTACTTAAAAACTCACATTTACATTTTTTATCTCTAGTATTCTCCATTTTGTTTATAACCTTATTTATTTGTTTTCCAGAAAATTGTGTCACTACACCTCAGAAAATGACTTATTTGCCACTCTGTACTTCAATGCTTTGTCTTTGCTTGGTACTTTCTTTTAATTCATTTCAGAATTCTTTCTTTGTCATATCTGGTAGAAAATCGTCAGGTCCAGTGTTTTGTCAAATCCGGTAGAGATTGTTTAAATCTCTTCAAGTTTGTTGCACCTCACCTTCACCCATTAGGTTTCTTGGTTCTGGGTTCTCGTGAGTGTTCTTTTCTTCTTTGAAATCAGTTAAAGCAAGATACAACCATTCAGGGGATCTATACTTCGCATTCACCTTCTTTATTCTTTTCGTTTTCTGCAAGTGTTTTCCACCTTGTTTTTCTTGCTCTTTCTGACTTGTTATTTCATTCACTTGTTCAGCACTTTTTCCATCCAACCTTATTATTCTGTATCTTAATTTTCTTACTTCGTTGGGCCAATTGTCTCCTTTTCTTGGTCTTTTTGCCTCACTTCCTTTTTCCTCTCTTTCTGTTTTCCAATTTCTTTTTCTTGACTCTAGTTTTTTGTTTCTTTCTTCTCCACTTTCTTCAGATTCTGTTTCAAGTCTTTCGTTATTGTCTCTTATTTTGAAACTTATAATTTAATTTTCCTCCTCTACTTGTGGTTCTTTTCTTAGCTTCCTTCGTTCACCTATTTCTGTCCCTCCTCGAGGTTCTTCCGAATTTGTGTCAGTCTTTCTATCTGCTTCTAACTTTCCCTGTTCTTTTGTTTTACTATTTGTCCCTATTGTTCCTCGGGGTTCTTCCGAATTTTCTACTTTTCTGGTTGAAACTCTCCCTTCTTCATCTATTAATATTATCTCCGAAGGATTCTCACCACAACTTGTACTTGGTTACTCACCATTACTATCTTCTGGCTCAGTTTCTTCTCTTATGCTTTCAAATTTCCAATTTCTCTTTTGAATTTCTTCACAATCCGAATAATCTGTATCAGAATCTGAACTGGTATCTGATATTTCCAGATGTCGACTTACAGGTCGATCTTCAAGTTCTGGAACTTCAGCTATTTCCTCTACTGCTTTTGTCGTTGCACTTGTAGTTGGGTCTTCCAGATATCGACTTACAGGTCGATCTTCCGGTTCTGGCACCCTGTTTCTTTCTTCTTCTGCTTCTGAACTGTTATCCAATACTTCCAGATGTCGACTCACATGTCGATCTTCACGGTTCTGGAACTCTGATGGTGTGACTGGCATGCACCCAGTGTTTCACTCCTGCACACTTGACTGCAGTGGTTGTCACCAGGATCACTTGTCGTGGTTCGTCCCAGCGAGGAACCAAACAGTTTCTTCTCCTGTGAACTTTTATGCGGACCCAATCTCCTGGATTCAAGTCGTGAGCTGGTTTTCTTTCAAGAGTGGTCGCATCCGGTCCAACCTGATGAAACACAGAACGCACCACATCAGCCAATCCTTTGCAATAATCCAGCACTAGATCATCAGTTATAGTCAGTAGTTTGTTGACAGGTACTTGTGCTTGTCTCATTGCTCGTCCCATAATTATCTCATGGGGACTGAGTCCAGTTTTCCTTTCCGGAATACTTCTGATTGTCATTAAAACTAATGGCAAGGCATCTGGCCATTTGAGTCCTGTAGCTTGACACATTTTTCCTTACCTGTTCTTAATTGTTCCATTTACTTGCTCTACTATTCCAGAAGCCTCTGGTCTGTATGCACAATGCAGTTTCTGTTTAATACTAAGTGCTTCACAAATCAGTTTAACTAATTCATTTTGGAAATGTGTTCCTCTATCTGTTTCAATCGTGACTGGAAAACAATACCTAGGAATGAATTCTCGCAGCATAAGTTTTGCTACCGTTGTTCCATCATTCCTTCTGGTTGGGTATGCTTCCACCCAACGGGAAAACAAACAGACGACCACTAGGACATACCTTAGTCTGTTGCAAGGGGGCATTTCAATAAAATCCATTTGCATTCTAGTGAACGGACCTCCTTCTCGTCCTATTGTTCCTAGACTCACTACTGTCTTCCTTCCTGGATTTATCTGTTGACAAATAAGACATCTCTGACAAAGACTCTCAGCTATGGCTCTGAATTTTGGATTATACCATGTTTGTCTAAAAAGTCTGATCATTGAATCTCTCCCAATATGGGCTTCCCCATGGTACATCCGTGCCATGTCAGAAATCATGCTATCAGGCATAACTGGTCTTTCATCTCTGTAAACCCAAACCTCATTTTCTTCATGTTTTCTCCATCCTGCTTTTATCCATGTATCTTTTTCTTCATCATCTGCAGCTTCCTGTAACTGTCTCACCTCATCCCATGTCTCAACAGGATTAGTAAAAAGCAAAGGACAAGAAATATGCTCTCTGTCTCGATTTTTGTTTAAAGAAACCACATTCTTCGCACAGTACTGTGCAATTTCGTCAGCATATTTATTACCAACAGTTATGTAGTCTTCCCCATTTTTATGTGCATTGCACTTTACAACAGCAATCTGTTTAGGCAGCTGTATCGCCTCAAGCAACTTTTTCACAAAATCTCCGTTTCTAATGGGTGTCCCTGCAGACGTCAAGAAACCTCTTTGTGACCAAATCTGACCAAAGTCATGCACCACCCCAAAACCGTACTGGCTATCTGTCACAATCGTAACCCGTACATTTCTTCCCAACTTGCATGCTTGAATCAGAGCTATCAGTTCTGCGACTTGGGCAGACCGTATCCCTTTCAGACAAGATGCTTCCATTACAGTTGCTACTGTGCAAACTGCATATGCTGCACTTAGAACTCCATCACTCGTTCTCAAACATGAACCATCCACGAACAGAATATAATCTGATTCTTTTAAAGGCTCATCTCGTATGTCAGACCTTGGTTTTGTACAATATTCAAGCACATTCAGACAATCGTGATCTACTTCATCCAATTCAATTACACTTTCTTCATCTGGTAACGATGTCGAAGGATTCACATTTATGCATCTGTCAATGGTCACATTATCTGCACTCAAAATTACTTTTTCATACCTAGTCAGCCGACTATGTGTCATGTATTGGGTTTTCGTTCTTGTCAAGAGAATTTCCACAGAATGGGGAACATATACTCTCAGTGGATATCCCATCACTATGCCTTCACTCTGTTCCAGACTCACACAAGTAGCAGCCACTGCTTTCAAACAGCCAGGCAACGCTTTTGCTACAGGGTCCAAAACAGCTGAAAAATATGCAGTGGGTCTTTTCATAGTTCCATGTCTTTGTACCAAAACTGAAAATGCACATCCATCTCTTTCACTGCAATACAGCTCAAAATCCTTTTCATAGTCAGGCATTCCTAATGCTGGAGCCTCACACAATTTCTTTTTCAGCTCTCTGAATGCTTTCATTTCTTCATCATTCATTTCAAAAGGATCTTTAGCATCCTTCTTTGTCAGTTTTTGCAACGGTTTAGCAATCAGCGAAAAACCACTTATCCATTGTCGACAATATCCAACCATTCCCAAAAACATTCTTACCTCTCTTTGCGTCATTGGAGCTCTCATTCCTTGAATCATTTTTATTCTTTCAGTTGTTACCTTTCGCACTTCTTTCTCAATTTTATGCCCTAAATACTGGACTTCTTGTTGACAAAACTGCAATTTTGAAGGGGACACTATATGTCCTCTTTTTGCTAAATGATTCAGCAAAGCAATTGTATCATTGACACATGCTTCCTTCGTTTTTGATGCCACCAGTAGGTCATCAATATACTGAACCATTACTGACTTTTCTGGCATTTTTAAATCTTCTAACGATTTCTTTAGAGTCTGATTAAAGTTTGAGGGACTTTCTGTGTACCCTTGAGGAATTCGGCACCATGCCAAAATACGCTCTCCAAACCTAAATGCAAATAATGGCTGGCTATCTGGATGCAATGGAATAGAGAAAAATCAATTACTGTGTACCATTCTGCTTCACGTGGAATCTGGTATAGAATCAGAGCAGGGTTCGGTACTATTGGGCAACAAGGCACAACGATTTTGTTTACCTTCCTCAAATCCTGTACAATTCTATATGTTCCGTTTGGCTTTTTCAGTCCCATTATTGGTGAATTACATGGACTGCTCATGATTTCTCTTAAAATCCCTGGCTCAATCATTTTGTTTATTACTGGCGTTATTCCTTCAATTATTTCTGGTGTCAATTTATACTGGGGCGTATTTGGGTAACTCGTTCCCTCTTTCACTGTTATTTTTACGGGATCTACTCCTTTCATTAATCCTACATCTTCTCCTGTAAAGTCCCACACGTCTTCTTTCACTGTATTTTTCAATTCATTTGGGATTTTCTCTGCATCAAATACAGGAAACAAATCAGTTACTTCTGGTTCTAAATTCACCATTGTCATTTTATACAGCACATCTTCATCTGGGGTTTGAAATGCAATTCCGTCTGGGGTACAATAGATAGTGCAATTCATTTTGCACAACAAATCGCGTCCTAAAAGATTTACGGGACTACAATCGCATACCACAAATCGGTGCATTTCACTAAATGGACCAATTCTTACCTCCACTAATTTAGTAAGAGGCGTCTTGATTTGCTGATTTGAAACTCCCAACTACTTGGATATGTTCACCTGAGAGAGGAAGGTTTGGAATTTCCACTGACCTAACAGTAGAACGGGTAGCTCCAGTGTCAACAAGGAATGTTACATTTGCACCATTCACTTCTCCATCCACAAATGGATCAGACTGATCTACCTCTAGAGTTGCGCCAAGCACGCACTCTTCCCCCTCTCCTAGGCACCGTCATAAACTCTCATCCGTGTCATCCTCATCCTGTCGTAACCAATATTGAGAAATTGCAGCTGCACGCGGCAACTGTGTTACCTGTTCTCCTCCGTAGAATCCTGTTTCTGAACTGTATTTCTGTTGGTTAACACTCTTGGGAAGTGGTGGTTGTGGCACCTGACCTTGTTGAGTAACTACCTCACTCTGCACCTGTGAATTTAATGATTTATTTTCCACATTAAGTTTTGGTGGAAACTTACACTCGTTTCTCCAATGTCCTAGCTTTCCGCAGTTGTGGCAGGGCCACTTTTTCTTTGCCTCATCTATGCTCATTTGTCCTTTTCCTTTACCTATATTAGGTCGGGATCTAACCTGTCCTGTTTCATTTCCGGTATTACTCAATTGAGCTTCTTGCTTCTCTGCAACTTTCACCTGTGCCCACATGGCCTTTTCTTTCAATTTACGATGTCTACTCTCAATATCATCACTGCAATACTTAGCATACCTCAGAACCTCATCCACTGTGCTATTCTGCCAACAAATCATATGCTGCTTAATCATTTCACTTATCTCTGGTTTCAATCCATATACAAATCTATATACAAAATGACTCATATCCTTCTCATTTAGTGTCTCATAACCACTATACTGTTTGAAAACTAACAACAGCCTTTCATAATAAGCATGCACTGATTCTTTACTTTCCTGCGTTGTTCTGTCTATTTTTACCCAATCTGTTTCTTTAGGTGGAATCTTATTCTTCAAAAAGGTAATTACTTGGTCATACTTCCTCATCACTTCTGGTCCTGGCGCTCCTGTTTTAGCATCCCTTGGATATTCTACAGTTGGCCAATCAATAGTAATCTTACATTCTGTCCACAAATCAGCTGGCACTACTATATCAAACAATCCATCCAAGTCTATCCACAACACTTTTGAAACTTTCACAAATCTCTCCACTTGTCTGTACCATTCTACTGGTTTTTCTCTCAACTTCGGGAAGTCATTTGTAAATAACAGTATGTCCTGTCTGGTCCATGGAACATGCACATAACTACCACCTGGAGTTTCTCTCATCGGGTATTCTCTTACCACTGTTTCCTTATCTGTCACTACAAAAGCCAAAGATGCTTTATCTGTTGTTTTCTCATTCCTTTTTGACCATCTATTTCTCCATCTTTCCACATCACCCCATTTTCTTAATAAAACAATTAACTCTTTTATTTGGGTCAGTCTTCCTGATGTGTTCAAATTCTCTATATCTTTCTCACAAAAATCTACTCTGTATGGTTTCTGCAACGTTCTCACTTTCACAAACTCCACTCCGAGTTCACTTGCTGTCTCTTCCAATTTGTCATGTAAATTTCTAGCTCTCCATGTAAGACTTTTGCACAAGAACATAATCTCATCATCCTGATAATTTTTTAATTTTTCTGTACCAATTGTTCCTAAAATGAATTCTTCCATGTCGATTTTCAACCTAATTGCATCTAAGGGTTTCACTTCCGTTTCTTTTGTTTTTAGCGCATTCATCCATTCATTTAACTCATCTGGAGTCGGACCTACAGACGTACTATTTAATTCTATCCAATTGCTATTTCTTTCTGGTGTCCCTGATGCGGACTCTGTCACCATAGGCATTCTCCTAATCTCATTCTCATTTATCGTCAAATTAGTAGGTGGGCTTGGTCTATAGGTACTAGCCAAATTGTGTGCACCTTCATTATTCAGTTCCATCCCTTCTCTTTTTCTTTGTAAATGTGAATTCATGGGAATCACTAAAGAACGTTCATCAATTTTCTGATTCTCAAAAATTGGCATTACTGGACCTATTGTCACTGGTACAGTTACAGCTTCCATATTCCTTGTCAATGCTCTTATTTTCTCAGTCAATTCTCTTGTTGTTTTTGCTAATTCAGTTGCATTGTCACTTTCTATCTCTTCATTTTGTGAAGTTTTTAATTGATCTTGTGACCTATTTGTCTCATCTCTTCTTTCTGGATTTTTATTCCTCCCAGTTTCCATTGGCGGTGCATTAGGTGTCACCACCGCAGAAGTCTGTTGGTATGGAGGTGGGTTTCTGTTTTTAAAATATCTTCCAGCAATTCATCATCCGTTTCACCACCACCATACACATACTTTTCTACCACTACATGTTTCTTTTTCTCTGTACACTTTCTCTTTGCTTCTTCCTCAACTGTAAAAGCTGGAAACAAACCTCCAGTCATGTTAGCACATCTCCAACGCTTTATTCTGTCCTCATGATTTACTCCCCATAACCTTCCAGGCACAAACTCATGATTCCTTAATCCTCTGAACCTCTCTCGTTCATACATCTCATCTTCCCATTCCGTTAAAGCTTCAAACTGTGTCGGTCTAGGTCTAGGTTCTAACATTGCCATCTTTTCTCTCAAGTTCCGTAATACAGCTACATTAAATGAACCATTCTCAGGAAAAGCCAGTGCTCCATCATTCTTAGTATATTTCGTCCAATTTTCTAACCAAATACATGTATGATATCCATATTTCAGCATCATATGCGAAGCTGGTGATTTCGGCGGAGGAATTATTTGTCCCTCTCTAGTCACTACCTTTTTGTCTTTCTTAAAGAAATTCTTAACTTTCGTTATCCATGACGCTTTCTCTCTTCCATACTCATAATACGACATGATTCACAATCGCTTTTTCTCCTCAAACGATCCGCAATTCAACACTGTTTTGTATGCGTTATTCCAACCAATCCTAGCGCGACTCACACCAACACTCCAATCAGAGCGCTTTCTGTCTACCGCGCACTGACCAATCCCAGCGCGGCTTTTGTCTACGTCAGTTCTGCTCCTATTTCCGTGTGACTAGCGCACTGACCAATCCCAGCGTGACTCTTGTCTACGTCACTTCTGCTCTTGACCCCTCCTTTACAAAAATTATCGGCAATTTCTTTTTCAACAATTCTTCGTTAGTTACAACATTTAAAACACATTTCCATTGTCTGATTCGCTAAACCAAAGAGATAGTTCTTACCATTTACACAAGAACTCTGTATTTTCCAGTAGGTAGCGCTTACCTCTACCCTACCACAGAATGTTCAGTTTCGCCGATAAAGTAGCACTTCCCTCTACCTTACCCTTCTTTTAAGCATACAGTAAACCTGTTTCTCTAGGGATAAAACACATGTGGAGACTATACTGCTCCTGAGAATTAAGGCCAGAGTTTCACAAGAAAACCGATCGCTATTTTACTTGCACACCTTTTATACGGAAAATGTCCCTATCATAACACAACCTGTGTTATCACCAATGTGAACTCAGACAATGCACCATTCCATGTGACTTCTCTTGCCACACGTGTTCCCCTTCCTACTTCCCGGAAGCGTGAAAACTTACATATAACATCACGCGACTCAACATAAAGTGTTAGACATGAACTTATCAATAATCACTAATCAATAATCACCAAACTAATCTATAGTAACCATAACTCTGCTACCAAGAAATCTGATCCAGCGCTAACAATAAAAATAATTCTCCTATATACTTTGGTCATCCAGGTGCGACTATTCCTCTAACACACACACTATATCCATATGACGGTGGGGCCCATAACACCGCATATTCATTCACTTACTCATTTATTCCCTGGATTTCCTCCGTCAATAACCTAGGAGAAAATGATTCGCTGGAAGGAGACGGGATACCTCTTTTAACATAACATAACGTTTCTCATTTGCTTTAAGGTATTCCGCTCATTGGTCGATGGACCAACTAGTAGGAATCAGTTAATGGTGATTAAGACCAGCTCAATCACAATAAACTCTTTATCATTTACATTAGTCATTGAGCTAAAGAATCACTGAGTCATTTGTTTAAAGAATAATAAAGTTTATGTAAAGTTTCAAAGCATGAAAGAAGTTTAGATTTATTATTAGATTTATTATTCAGATCTTTACATTTATCATCATTATATTAATACATTGATATTACAATGCATATCGATTAGACGGAAAGTAAGGTTATCATAGCAAGAACTCTAAATGAGCAATCTATCTGTCTTGGAAAAATCTAATAGTTCTAAATGAAAACTTGATCAGGAATAAAAAGGTTCTCCCAAAAACAGCATCTTATACTCAACTGGAAAATAAAAATAGCAGCAGCAGCATCAGCTCGTCAGCATCAGCAACCGCAGCTCTAGCATCTAACTTCTCCAGCATCTACTCCAGCAACTCCTCTCCTCAGCTACTCCGACAACTAACCCCTCCCACCAAGAGTAGGTCTTCTTATACCCTAATTCTAGCTTACTGAATAAAATGTTACATCTTCATGGCGTGATTCTTTCTCATTGGTCAAACTCAGATCCATATACAATTTTAATCAAACTTCCTGGTCTTAACCAGTTCCTTGTGGAATGTCCATGCTTGCATCGTTTCCCACAGTTCATGTCATTGCTCATCCGCTTCGATCAGTCCAATTTGTATCTTTTTCTGCTACTTTTTAGATTCAACAGTTGTCCATTGATTCAGTTTGACTTCTCACGCTTCTTGCTGATCATCTTGGCACACATCTGTTCAGAAAGGTCACAATGGCCTTGACCATACTTCCATCTTAGCCTCTCAGCACCAGCACGTGATCATCCTTTTCCCCAGCCTCTCTCCTCTATCACATGGTTCCCTGCTCATGCGTACTCTAGCAAACGGCGGCCATTTTATATCGCTGCTCGACGGGCCTAAGCGCACTATTTTCAAAGATAAACAAAATATTGTTAAAACAAAGAAAATAAACCCTTTTGTTTCCCTCCCGTCTTTCTATGTACCCCAATTAGGTATTACCTAGCAAAAAGCAACATATAAAGCCGTCCCTTACTTACCATCGCTTTATTTTGCAACCACACGTTTTATTTAAAAGCACAGAACATGCATTTATTATTTGATTAGTACGCAAATATTAGGTTATGTTAGACACGTAAACAATTATTAGTTAATTATTTTGCACATGGAATAGCGTGTTACCTTTAACCCTTCACATGTAACATACATTGTTGGTTATTTACTTAAACGAACATGTTTATTAATTATTTTACGAAAATTATTAGGAGGTTAAAATGTTTTCATTTACCCTGCTCCATCAACTGTAAGCCTTAACTAGTGTGTTGTCTAGAGTCGTAGCGTCTCTGCATCTCAGGGCTTCACTTCCATAAGTGATTGCTAGTAGAATTTTTGATCGAGCTACCAGAAGGAGGGGCGTCAGTATTGGACCTGTCAACTTCAGTTTGATGTTCCTCAGCGTCACTGCAAGTGCCCTCTCTTTTATTTGATCGCCTCCTTCTGCATGGTGATCAGGCCTTCCCTTAGCAATTTCTATGCCTAGGTACTTATAGTTTATTGTGGTTTGGATCCGTGTAGTCCCCAGATACCAGGCAGGGGGTTTCTTCTTGCCAGCGTGGATGGTCATCGTTTTTGTTTTCTCGAGATTTACTTCCAGGAGGTTCTCCGTTGCGTAAGCTTGCATTGCGTTGAGGAGGTGTTGCATGCCCCCCTGTGTGTGGCTCACCATTACCACATCATCCGCGTATAAAAAAACTGGATAGCGTCATGCTAGACCCCCCCTCCCCCTAGGTGCATGTGAATTGCTAGAGTTGAGAAACTGCGTCAGGTCTGCCATGCAGAGGTTAAATAGTGTGGGGGTGAGTACACACTCTTGTTTTAACCCTTTGGTGGTTGGCACTCACCTGGAGAGGTGTGTGCCCTCGCCTGGCTTCACCCCAAAGTTCTGACCTAACGGAATAGAGGGGCAAGCATCGCTGCCCAGTTGTCCCTGTCCTGCTTGAAGAGGGCAGTTGGAATCCCGTTAGGTCTAGGTTCCTGCCTTTGGGATTTGTCACTTGATGGCCGTGATATAAGTGACTCCTGAGACATGCTGATTATGGATAGTTCAAGAGGGGGTGCCACTACATTGTTGGTTGGTGATCGGAGGATCTATCCTCACTGTTTTTACTGGCTGGCTTGGGGATTGATGGTTGAAGTGAGCTTTAAGAAAGTCATCCCAGATCTCTTCTGGGATGTAAGATGTCACGCCTTCCTGGGCTGGGCGCATTATTGTATTTACTGTTCCTCAGAATCGAGAGCTGTTATTACATTGTATGTATGAGAATAGTTTTACCCAGAGGTAATCTTCTTGAGATCTGTTTATTTTCCATTTTAGTTTCTTCAGCAAGCTTCTTTGTTTGTGTAGTAGAGAGATGAAATAGGAGTACCCAGATTTAAGTCTCACTGATCTCAGCTTACTGGTTTATGGCCCTTTTAAGTTGTTTCAATTGAGTGCAGTGGAGATCCGACCTGTTTTCCTGGTGTTTCGGTGGAATCTTGCTTTGATTTCCATGGAGGGAGTTGGCTAGGTTTGCAGTGAAGCTTTACCATCTGTCAGTGAGGCTACCTGCTGTCATTTCATGTGCTTGTAGTAAGACCTTTGCTGATTAAAGCATCTCCTCTGTGTTTGCCAGGGCGGTTTTGATTCGTTTGAAGTTGATTTTGTATCTTGAGTGTGGAACTTCTGCAGATGATTCCTGCGCAGGCGCCTCTGCTAGGAGAATGTCTCTTGTGGTCGCTGTCTCCTTTGTCCCCTAGGCGGAATGCGGCGACTCAGTGGCATAGTGAAAGCGAGATGAAGTATAGTCTAATGTTGAGCAGGTGGACGCTAAGTAGAAAGAAGTTGCCGGGTAAAGGGGGGGGGAGGGAGGTAATCCCCCGGAAACATTCTGTTAAACGTCCTGAGGTTGATGTGCTCCAGGTCTTCCAGTAGGCGTCTAGCTGTTTTGCTTGTTCTGCCATAGAGACTCCTGCTTTGTTCTGGGATGTTCCAGTGTGAGGTCTGTCCTTTCACATCGTCTTCCTCTGAGGAGCCCAAGAGATGTTGATTTGGATCTCCAGAGAGAATGAGGTTAGGGGTGTTCAGATTGCTTATGTGTGCCAGAAGCTGATCCATGAGGTGTTCCGAGTCTTATTTTTTTCCCTTCGGATGTATATAGGTGTTGAAAATTGTTACCTCCTCCTTGTGTCAATCTAATGTTAAGGTAATCTTGACTGCTATGATGCTGCTGAGGGAGATGGGACCACTTCTGCCTTGGTTGTGCAGGATAGTGACCCATAAGTTGCCTTGACTGCTTGTGTGAAAAAGCACATGAAGCCCTCTAATTGAGATGGGTCAGCTAGCCATATTTCCTGAAACAGGATTATATCTAAAGATTTCATGTTGTGCAAAAAGTCGGGATCCATGACTTTGCTTGCCAAACTTCTGATGTTACACGTGAACAAGCGAAGGATAGATTTGGTCTCCAGAGTGGTGCTGCTCAGTGCAGGTCTTGTCATTGAGTGTGAATAACGCTATATGTAAATGATGCCCCAAATTACCTTCTGGGATGTACTCCTGATTCGCCAAAGTTAGGTGGGGTGCCAGTACCAGCTCTTTTATTTGCGGATGACACTATTTTAGTGTCACAAACCCCGAAGGGCCTTCAATGTCTATTAGACTCCTTTATTGTCTATTGCGATTCCAAGGGCCTAGAAATTAACTCTAGCAAAACAAAATATATGGCAGTCAATACACATAAATTATTCAAGAAGAATATAACTGTCCAAAAACAGAAGCTAGAATACGTGACGAATTTTAATTATCTAGGCATAATACTAGACACTAAAATGTCCTGGTACCCACATTTGGAAAAAAGCAAAACTATCCTGATCCAAAACTCCTTACCAATACTAAAAATACATGGGAATAGTATCACAAAGGCAGTGTCCCCCGCACTTGGAGTGTACAAATACAGGGCACAAGCAGCATCCCTCTACGGTGCAGAAATATGGGGGGCTACCTGTAGGAACACTTTTGCAGGGCAAGAAAATACGTTTTTTAGAATGCTGCTACGTCTCCCTGTGTGAACACCTATTATTCCCATTGTCATGGACTTGAACATAAAACGCATCGACCATCAGGCTATATTGAGACCTTTGCTGTTTTGGGTGCGATTGTGGACCACAACAGAATTAGCTAGCTATAAAGAAGGGCTAGAGGAGATCCTAAAGTTCGACCGAAGTAACACTCTCCAGTGGGTTAGGCATGTGCATACATGGTTTGGTAAACTTGGGCTAAGGCATTTTTGGGAAACTCCTACTCTATTGACAGCAACTGCCAAAAAAATATTTAAAACTGCTTTTTTGGGCATTTTATACAGAACAGTGTTTCCCCCAACCCAGACATTGGTAGACTAACGTCTCAGTTCTTGCTTATAAATCCAACTCCAGCTTTTGAACAATATCTGGATGAAGTGCATCCCCAGTTGGCAAAAACATTGTATACGAAATTCCGCTATGGTATATTGCAAATCAATTCAAACACAGCGAAATGGGGTCGAAGAACTGGTCTGATTAATAATGAGGATTGTTGTCTTATGTCAACCCAATACACAAGAAAATGAGTTACATATATTATTCTTCTGCCCCGCATATGCCATGCCAAGGCAAAAATGGATTAAACCCATCTGTCGAAACCTGGGAACTAGGTCTTGCTCTGAAGCGTTTAGAATACTAAAAACCGACACCATACAGAAAATCGTTTTTAGTGTCAGTAGATATTTATTTGCTGTGGGTATATTAAGAGAGAAACAAGGTCTGAAATTTTAATGTTCTAAAAAATTAATGTGTGGTCTAATATGCACTTTTTCTGCACTTGCACCTTGAAATTGCGTAGAGCTCTGACTGAATGAATTGCTGTGCTCGCTTCGTCTAGCCCCAGTTCGCTTATAAGCATTTTTAAAGCACTCACACTTTTGTTGCTGTTTAGATTCTAAGAGAGAAAGCACTATTTATTTGAATGTATGCTTTAGTATTGTGTCTAGTTGACCCAACCTGGAATTTATATTCTCTTCGTGTTTTAACTATATAGGATTAGAAGCTTAGCATTTTTACTGCATTTTAATATATTTGACATATCGTTTGCCGGTGTTATTCTTAATATAATTTTTTTTTTGCTTTTGCACTTGCCTAAGGCGGCACCAAAGGAATGTCCCGTATTTCAATTGTGTTTTACCAACAAATATGTATAAATTGTATACTATGCATCTTTTATGGTTTTATAAACCGAAATAAAGATTAAATGAATGAATGAATGAATGAGTGTGAATAACACCGTTTTATAGTTCTGGATATCCACCTGAGATCTGAGTGCGAATTCGATGGTGAGTGCTGAAATTTGGATTGCCTGCCATTGAGCTCCCCCCTCTGTGCGGGTGACTCCCCTCGGGCTTCCCTGAGGACCGAGCAGGTGGTTTTTGCTACAGCATGGATTTTGTGTCCTACATTGGGAAGCAGTGGAAATGGTAGCCTACATTTTGGTGGAGATTGATATTTATGCCCCAAGCCTTGAATGTTTGTTGCTCCGAGAGCACTCTTTGGGCAGTTGATGCTGATTTCCAGATGGTCCTGGTGACTTCACAAGTGGAGGCGATTTCTGGTTTGATAAACTCAATTCCGAGCTAGTCCATGGATCTTATATTGGCTAGGCTTGGAATAGATGCCATCAGCAGTAGAATGTTGCCCATATTTAGCACATCACAATTTTCTCTTGACTTACTCAGGCTTAAAAAGTAGACTGCAGGAATCCGCCTGCGGGTTGAAGGTCCGGGGTGCTGTGTGTTCCTGCCCCCTTAGGGGCTCAGTGATTGAGGTAGGCTCTGTTGGTGGCAATTGTTCCCACTCAGTTGCAATGGTTTGCCCTATCAGTAGGGTATGCTAGTTTGCTTTCGGGAGCCTGGCGTCAGCTAACTCTTGGCTATTCTGATCTTCTTTACTGGCGTCCCTCAATGGAAGGTTTCATGTGTTCCCGGACAATATGCAGGGGCCTGAACCCGGGACAGAGGCGCCTTCTGTTGGGGTAGGATAGCTGGTGCACGCTGCTTGAGGCTCACTGTTTAGCCTCTGCTCTGGTTGTTCCACCTGCTACTATCTGGTTCCTTTCTGAGATCCCCTCCTTTGCTGGTTCGTTTTGGAGCAGTGCCAGGACTGTTGTCGTGCGGGAGGGCATAGAAGAGCTGTTAGTTCTCCCTAAAGGGCAACTCATGGAAGTCAAGTGACCCCTGTGCATGGGGACAATTTCTTCCTTGGGCGAGTCAGTTTCAGCTTCTTCCCGTGTGTCAGCCATGCCTGGGTAATGGCGGAGAGAGAGGGATTCCATTTGGGTGGAGTGATTGGGAATTTCTGGGGAGTCCAGTGACGGGGGTTCAGGGCAAGAGGCGTTGACCTCTGAGTGGGTTTGTTGTGGACAGAAGAGGGGATACACAGCTGGATGATTTGTGACTGTTCTTTTATTCTGACCCTTCCTCCTGTGCATCTGCCTTTGTTTTGTCTCTTGTTTTGCGCTGAAGCTTCTTCCGGCAATGGGAGTGCAGTGGCGGGGGTTCCTTCATGGTTTGTCATAAGAAAATGTGCAGGTTCCCCGTGTAAGCAGCCGGTGATTGGTATCGGAGTGTTAGTCCGCACTGGTGCGAAGCTCCGCCCCCTTTGCAGCAACCTTCACACTGATTTGCCTGCCTCACGCTCTGTCCGATCTGGAACTTGCTCAGTTGGAGGTTGTTCGGATGTTGAGAAGGGGATTTTGGAATGGTTCTGCACTCCTGCAAAAGTCCTAGTGAAAAATGGCACCATCGCAGTCATTCTTGCTTGTGCTTGACACCGATAAATATGATAAGGCATTTGATAGTGAGGCCCTCAGCAGTGTCCTGTTAGTGAAGATCTTTCTTTTATGAGGTCTGCCTTGACATTAAAGGATTTGTTGTTGACTCTCCGTTGGTGTTGAAATGTCCTTTGCCTTCAACAAGCAGCCATCAGTGCACCAAAAGATCTGCCTCCAATATAAAGACCACCGATTTGGAAAGGCTCTTTCTCTCTCAAAGAAAGGTAAAAAGTGTTACACCCTTTATCAGCATGCTGGGAGTCTCCAGCAGATGGCTTCTGTTGCTGCCGTTTGCCACATCATTTGGCTGATTCTCAGTCTTCATCTTATCAACCTCAGTTGAAGATCAAAGTGGTGCTAACTTAATCTACCACACCCAAGAACAACTCTTCCGTCTCACAGATGACCTTGGACACGTGCAACTGGCGTGGATGGGGGAGGACTACCTAGGTGTTCTGCAGGAAATTGAAAGACTACCTTTTCTTTGGCAATACAGATCAGATCTCCTACAGATAAGGCGATCAGAAGATCAAAACAGAAACTGTAAGATGGTGGGCCTGAAGAAAAGGAAGTAGTTCTCCAGGACCTAGCTCTGAGCATATGGAAGAGGATTCTCTCACCAGTGAATTCATACAACTCTTCTGGTATGTGCAGAAACATCACAAGCCTGCTCATTTACTCGCAAAGGCAGAAACATTCCACCATGGGTAAAGAAAAGCATCAGACCATTTCAGTGATGAAAGACCTCATGGATCAGAATTCAATGGTTCAGTCGCTAGGCTTTCATCAATCAACAATCCTTTGGCAGAAGACCTCGCTAACAAACAACAGGGTGATGTTTGGAATATTTAATTGAATCTCGGACACTGCTTTCATCGATCAGAAACTCTGTGGCAAGAAAACTCTCTAAAAACAAGGTGATGTCTGAAATGCTTGAATTAATCTTGGCAACTGGTGATTGCGAGGCCTGCATTCCAGTTCATTGTTTTTTGCCAACCATGCCACTCAAGAGGGAGACCTGCCATATGTTCCATGTTTGCTCCAATAGAGCATTTCAGCCTGAACTGCAACACATGTCCCCTCCTAACAGTACCAAATGCATTCCAAGATTGGTTTTGGCCTACTTAGGCCTCATCAATTAGTTATTGCTAGAGGTCTGTGGCACAGCGAGCACAGGACCCATGTCTGGGGATACTTTTTTGCACTGAGGTTGTCTACTGCAACAAAAACAAGCTGATGGATAGAGTACTTGAATTATCTGAGCAACTGGTGAACACTAGCACCGACATTCAAATCCATGTTTTTTTCAGACGTTATGCCATTCTAGACCGAGACCTGCTGTTAGAAATGTGCTTTCTGGTTGGCTAGAGTATGCACCTAAGCCATGCAGAATCCACCACTCTCTAGTCAGGATAAGGGGATTACACATCTAAAATAACCCCTGCTCACCCCCTTGGTAGCTTGGCACGAGCAGTCAGGCTTATCTCCGGGACAATGTGAAAAGCATTTGCAAATAACCAACAGTAATCCAGTGAAAACACCACAAAAGGACACCACACCAGTTTTAGACAAATATCCAATATTTATCTGTGTAAAACAAGACAAAAAGGATAAAAATCCGACATACAGTGATCAAAATACGAACAATGCAAAAATAGGCTTTATATACAGTTCCTTGAAGTCGATAGCTTCATCCGGGGCTATCACAGTGTCTTGAACAAACAAATCTAACAGTTCCAGCCGGTTGTGGCATCACGGGCCAGCTACGGTGTCGGGGAGACTCATAAAACAGTACCTCTGGAGATGCAGGGCGTCGGACCATGCGGTGAGCTCCGGAGGAACGGTGTTATCAGGCGTTGGTTCTGGCGTCCGTGCAAGAGTCGTCGGGCCCTTGAAGTCAAGTGGTGGGAGAGGGCAGGGTGTTGAGTAACCTACGAGCGGTGCCCCCAATCCACGGTGCAGGCAGCAGTGTCGATGTCAGCTTGGAGCATTGTCGTCGGTGGGATCAGGGCTGCTGTGTGAAGTGGGACGGTGCTCTCTGTTCTACATGAGCAGTGTCCACAGGTGTAAAAATCCAACATACAGTGACCAAAATACGAACAATGCAAAAATAGGCTTTATATACAGTTCCTTGAAGTTGATAGCTCCGTGCGGGGCTATCACAGCGCCGTGAAGAAACAAATCTTAACAGTTCCGGCCGGTCGCGGCATCGCGGGCCAGCTACGATGTCGGGGAGACCCTTAAAATAGTACCTCTGGAGATGCAGGGCGTCCGACCTTGCGGTGAGCTCTGGATGAGTGGCGTCGGCAGGCGTCGGTTCTGAATGTCGGTGTAAGAGTCATCGGGCCCATGAAGTCACACGCGTTGCAGTTCGAACTCCGTGAGTCTGAAGTCAGGAGCACCGTTGTCTGCAGTCGTTAGTGCTGCTGTGTGAAGCGGAGTGGTGCACTGCGCGGTGCTCTCAGGTCGCAGTGCAGGCAGCGGCTCAGTAACGGTCGTCTAGCAGTGTTGGTGAGACCAGGGCTGCGGTGCGAAGCGGGCGGTGCTTGTCACGGTGCTGACAGGTCATAGTGCAGGCAGCAGTGGTGTCGTTGCTGAAGCGCTGTCTATAGACCCAAGGCTGCAGTGCGAGATGGGGCAGTGCAGTGTGTGGGGCCCACAGGTCGCGGTGCAAGCAGCGGCGTCTGTTGATGATCTGCAGTTGATGTCGCTGGCATCGGTGGGTCAAAGCTGCGGTGTTGGACGGGGCGGTGTGTCGAGTAACCTACGAGCGGTGCCCCCAAACCACGGTGCAGGCAGCGGTGTTGATGTCAGCTTGGAACGGCATCGTGGGTAAGACCAGGGATGCGGTGCAAAGTGGAATGGTGCTCCGTGTTCTCCACGAGCAGTGTCCACAGGTCACGGTGCAGGCAGCAGCATCAGTGACGGTGTAGCAGCGTTGTCGGGGATACCAGGGCCGCGGTGTGAAGCGAGGTGGTGTAGAGTGCGATCCCCACAGGTCACGGTGCAAGCAGCGCTCGGTGTGCGTCGTCGTCCCTGAGACCAGGGTTGCAGTGCGAAGTGCGGTGGTGCCCTCTGCGGTGCCTTCTGGTCCCAGAGCCGGCAGCTGCCTCACTGACTGCGTCAGGTTACCTTTTCTTCTCTGTGGCAGCTGAAACATCCAGTTCCAGAAGCTGGTAGCCAGAATATGTTGAAGTCTTTGATTTCCCTGAGACTTTCAACAGGAGGCAAACTCTACTTCAAGCCCTTGGAGATACTTAGGATGCAGAAAGCACAGTCCAGTCCTTTCCCTGCCCAAGACAGAAGCAGCAACTGCAGGCCAACTCAGCAAAACACACAGCAAAGCGGTAGTCTCTCCTCACAGCTCTTCCAGCTCTTCTTCCTGGCAGGTTCCATAGTCCAGTAGTATTCTAAAGTTCTGGGGTCAGGGCCCCAATATTTATACCACATTTTCCTTTGAAGTTGGTACAAACAAAGTTCCTCAGACACACATAAACCAGTTCAGCCTGGCTCAGGCTCACCACAGGGGGTGGAGACAGCTTTGTGAGAGGCAGCCACAGTCCATTCAGGTGCAAGCGACAACTCCTCCCACTGCTCGAAATGCAGCCAGGTCTATTCAGCCTGGCTGTGAGTCACCCAGGAAAGGCAGAACACACCTCAAGCCCCCTTTGTGCCTGTCTAGTGTGAATGCACATCCCCTGCTTCTGTCACTCTGAACCCAGACAGGGAATACACAAACAGGCAGAGGCACACAGGATGGTTAGACAAGAAAATACTCACTTTCTAAAAGTGGTATTTTCAAACACATTATAAAAATCATCTTTACTAAAAGTTATATTTTTAAATCCTGAGTTCAGGCGTACTAAACTCTATTTCTCTATCTTGTCCCAATGGAAAGTTAGGCTTGTAAGATGTTACCAGGCAACCCTCATGTTAGCCCATGGGACAGATAGCCTTTCACTAGTGAAAAACGAACTATACAGTATTTCACTATAAGGACATGTAACACACACCGGTACATGTCCTACCTTTTACATACACTGCACCCTGCCCACAGGGGTACCTTGGGCCTACCTGAGGGGTGTCTTACATGTAAGAAAAGGGAAGGTTAGGGCCTGGCTAGTGGGTGCACTTGCCAGGTCGACATGACAGTTGAAAACTGCACACAGACACTGCAGTGGCAGGTCTGAGACACCTTTGAAAAGCTACTTGTGTGGGTGGCACAATCAGTGCTGCATACCCACTAGTAGCATTTGATTTACAGGCCCTGGGCACACCTGTGCACTGTATTGGGGACTTAGTAGTAAATCATATATGCCAATTATGGAAACACCAATACATAAACACAATTTACATGGAGAGCATATCCACTTTAGCACTGAATAGCAGTGGTAAAGTGCCCAGAGTCTTAAAACCAACAAAAGGAGGTCAAAAAGCAAACAGTTTGGGGGGGGAAACCAACTGAAAAAGCCAAGTCTAACACCTGCCAAATGCATATCAGTCTTCAAAGGCTCCGAAAAGAACAACCAAACCTGACAAAGGCGGACTTGCACACAACTGTTTCCTATCTGAGATGGCATGGTGGTCCAAAAAACAATGGACTGCAATGCGGCCCAAATAATTTTCAGTGGCTGAGATTGCTTCAAGCATTCCACCCATCGCCTTTTATGATTTCCTTAGGAACCATATTTAAGCATCTTTCAGTGAAGAAGAGTATACCAAAAGAAAAAGAAGTATTTATCGTTGTACAGAATAGTAACAAGCTCACATTTCCAAGATCACTAACCAACAAGCCATTCAGGACAACAAAAAGTTTTCATTTTCAATGGATGGTACATAATTAGATGTACCATCATACAATTCATCAGTAGAATGTTCCAGATCTTATAGCATTTTATGCACCGTATCTATGTCCCAATCATCAGAAATAGTACTAGGGGTGATGACATCATGCAATGATAATTTGAACAAAAATGGAATTTGTAAAAGTTAAATGGGGCCATACACATCATACGATACCCTATCCCAAACAATCCCATCAGGAACTGGAACTGCTGAAATGTTCACCAGGGACAGGTCTCTTCATTCTGTGTGATGACAAATGTGGTTTGAGATCCTAGTTCACCAGTTGTACTGCAGAGTGTTCTGGAAGGTAACGTCTGTTCAGAAGAAGGAAAAAGACTGTTGCCAAACCAATCCAGAGAACCAGAAAAAGTAACCCAATTGTAATCCAAAGATGTATCCATGGAGATACCAAGTATGTCCTGTTCAGCCAAAGATAAAAAAGCATGCACTTTCAGCCTGAATGGTAGAGGAGGCTGTGGTGGTGATCGTGGGCCTAGGGCTGTTTAAACTAATTTTGGCAGCTCAGCAGGTTTTGTAGAACTGGAAGATGACTCGATCTGTGGTATGTTGATGTAGACCTTGTCAGGATTCCAAATTGAAATCGGTGTTTCTGTTCTAGTTGACTTTACAGTTGTGGTAGTTGTAGCAACAGGCATATTTCATTGTCGATTGTTTCTCGTTGGAGAGAGGTAGCTTCATTAGTTATTAAAGCTTCCATCTGAACTTCCTGCACAGTAGCGAGAGGAGGCAGATACCTGACCAGGATCCCATGTGGCTTACTGTTGAGAATCAGCCACGTAGTGTGGTTTGAACAGATCTATGGAGACAAATCTTTTGTCTTTGCGGTCGGCAAGGGGCGGAAGAAGTACAGTTCTGGTACCTTCAACCGCCAGGAACAGGCACTCTGTAAGATAACCCAAATTATTTTTTAGCCACGATCTTTTCCCTGACCAGATCTCCAACCTTCAGGATCCAGCCAGGCCTTGCTGCTACCTCCTTCACTTCCCCAGTGGGGGTGTGTTTTACTTGGACATTGCTTTGTCTGTCTTGGAAGTCATTCAGTTCCTATAAAACATGCAAATGTTCAGTGATGTCAAACGGTGTTTCTGCCGCCACTGTGCTGGAATTGTCGAGACCTTGCACCCACATCTTTACCCCAAACAGGATTTCATTGGGAGTTCGACCACTCAGGGATTTTCTAGGCTGGTTATGAAGTGCCCTCTGGACCCCATACAGATGATGGACCCAACTGCGGCCTGAGCCTAGTACCCATGCTGTTAAAGACTGCTTTAAGTCACAGTTTTTCCTCTCCTCTATCACATTTTTTCTTGCGATGGTAGGGGGTGGAGCAACGCAGGTTCACATCCAAACTTCCCATGGTCTCTTTGTAAGCCCTAGAGCTAAACGCCAGACCCTGGTCAGAATGTAATGTGCCTACTGCAGGTATTCCGATGAAGACTCTCAGATCTATTATAACAGTTCGGGCATCAGCTGACCGCTGAGGCCATACCCATAGGAATCGAGAGAAGGAATCCACTGCTACCAGGATGTACTTATAAGCCCCATCTGATGATAGAGGGCTGAGGTGGTTCAGGTAAACACAAACCAGTGGCTTGTTTGAAATTAGTAGAGGTGTCTGTGGTGGATGTGCCACGTGGATCTATTCATCTGCTGGTAGATGTCGCATTTAAGTTCGAAGTCCTTGGTCTGTTTGTAAAGACCAGGCCACCAATAGTGTTGCTGCAATAAAATAATGAAATTGTAGCAGCCAGCCCTTGCATGTGAAGATGCCTGACCCTCGTGTGCAGCGAGTATTAAAGCCATTCTGCGATCGGTGTTTGATAGGACTCTAGCCCCACTCCAGGAATGTGAGCATATGGAATGTTTTATGCATCTAACTTGTAGGAGTATTTGAGTGGAAAGCCTTTCGGCAGGTGGGTACCGTTGTGTTCTGCGTTAACAGCCACCATGATGTCTCTGTCCATCCTCGTACTTGAACAAGTGATCTCAGTAACTGCAGCAGTGCGAACTGTTGCTTTTGCGGCTTTATCAACCTTGGAATTCCCTGCAATGTGTACGCTAGCACGTTGATGGCTCAATGTATCTATTACATGAGTCAATAGGCAAGCAATCTTTCAGCTTTGCCACTTGTTCCCAAAGCAGCTTGTGCTTAATTGTGCAACCCTTTGAGTCTCTGAACCCATTCTGGCTCCAATAATGTAGATATTCATTATAAGACTTGTACAGTAATACGGATCCCGCACGATAAGTGGGGGGAATCCTGGATCTGTACTTCCCAGTGCCAGAATTAGAGCCTTCAGTTATGCCAGCTGTGCTGTGCAGTCACCTAGCGACTGCGTGTAGGTTTTATCAGGATGGAATTCTCCATCGTGCCTGCGCCCTTTCACAATTGCGCCAGCTGCTGAGTATTGATTCTTTGTCCCGACTGCAGGCTGGGCAGAACCATCAGTATTTATGATTTAATCATAGCGTTTTAGAGGCATTATTTCATTAGGCAGAGGATATTCTTGTTGATACTACAACAAAGCTTGTTTGTAATGTAGAGTCACACTTGTAGTCTAATTCTGTTGCGGTGAGGGAGTTAGCCTATTGTATCCATCGTGGATGTGATGCTTTGACGTTTGTTGCAACCTCTACGGGCGGCAATGGGGTAATGACAATGATGCGTTTTCCCTGAGCCAGGGCTCGCTCTCTCACCACAGCAGTACAACTTTTTTTCTGTAGGTGCAAAACGGATTTCAGCATTGGTGTAAAGATGCGATTTATATGCAATTGGTACTGTCACTTTCATTGAACGTGACATAGGTATACCTGGATGTTCCTGCAATGATGCGGCTCCCCAGGTTTGTGTGCTTGCACGGAACATAAGATATTTGTGTGTTCCTGTGTCCAGTGTGTGCTGGAAAGTCCGGATGTATTAGGTCGTAGAACGGTTTAACCGTTCTAAATAATCCAGAATGTATGTTCTGCCAAAATTAAAAAATCCCAAAATGGATTGCAATTCAACATAGTTGGAGGTTGAAGTAGTGCACATTTCTCTAAGAAGTGTGTTGCAAGGCTTTTGCCTTCACTTTACAGCTCATATCCCAGAAAGAGGACGTTGATATGGGCAATTTAACATTTTTGAAATTAAATTTGTAGCCCAGATGAGCAAGCCCCAGAATTATACGGTCTACTCTTGACAAGTGCTCTGAAAGGTCGTCATCCGTTAAGTAAATGTCAACGACATAGGACAATGCTTGGTCATCAAACATTTGTAGTAGCTCTGTCACTCTGGCTGACAACAGCCCGGGGCTATTCTTATACTCCTGGGGTAATCGACAGAATTGCCCATGAGAGCCTAGCACACTGAATGCGGTCAAATATCTGCTTCCAGGTGCTATATTTTGGCAGAAAAATCCAGTCGAGATCTAAAGCGTTGTTTTGTATTTTTTTTCCGCACTATGTTGTTCATTAGTGCGGCACTGTGTGCATTTTGTACTGCAAATGTGCGAGTAGCGGTGTTTAGGTGTCTGTAGTCTAATACTAGGCAATATAAATGATTAGTTTGCATTACGGGAAACCAGGGATTATTCATAGATGAGGTGCAACTTTCTATTGCACCTTGGTATTCAAGTTGTTGGAGTATTTCCCCAACTTGTTTTTTAGCTTCAGGTTTTATTGGATATTGTCTTTGAGGCTGTGGGGTTGTCCTCAATGGCATTTCATGGTAAGGGGAACCAGGATCCCACCCCATATGGTTGCAGTATTACGCAGGAGCTGGCACCCACTCCTTGGTGTATGAGTGTTTAACTGATTACGGTACGAGATAGGAGAAAGCAGACAAGAATTACCGTTTCCTCGTTTGGGCACTCCATTATGAAATCAGGTGACCGATCCTTTTAAACCAAAAGAATGTCATAACCTTGGATTAAGTCCTCCCAAAAGTAAACCTTGATGTATCTGGGTATGTCCCCCTGCAATTGGAGTTGTATCTCGGTTAAAAGATTTGGGACACTTACTTTGGTTTCAGGTGTTTCTACCGTGATATATTCACTCAGCGCTACTCCCACAAAACAATCTATCAGGTTCCTGCGAACTATCGTCACTTCTGCCGCACTGTCATGCATGGTCACTGCCCATTCCCCACTTAGACCAAGAGTCTTCAATATCTGGAGCATGCCTGACCTTAAGTCCTGCTAAATTCTTCTTTTTGAATTGAGGCTTGGAAGGCTTCGGTTTTTCTTCCCATTTAATTATGCAGTCAGACGAGCGTAGTGATTCCTTCTATAGTTTCACATGCTCCTCTGGTCAGGTCACTGACCATCCACCTCTCTCCAAAGATTTATCGGAGGAATCCTGAAAGGAACAAGATGAACGTGTATCAGCATCCTGATACCTGTCAGGCGGTTGAATATTATCCCGTTTAAGCAGGTTGTAGCATTTTCCAGTGGCTTCCTGTTGAGGAGACCCACCCCATGACTTGTTCTTGTCTTTTTTCTTATCATCCCACTTCTTCTTTGTAGAAGACTCAGGTGCTTGCTTAAAGTTACCCTTTTCAGAATTACCCTCTTAATTGTGGTTTACCAGGTCTGGTTCCCAAATTATCTCTACCCAGCGTAGCATAGGCTTCTTCAATAATTTTAGGTAATTCGCGCTCCTGCTGTGGAGGAGCCAAATCGCATATGCACTGGTGGATAGCCAGAGCTGCTACTTCCCCCTTTTATGTTACTTAACATTAAGGCGGATACTGCTGCACAATTGCCCTTTAGTTTTATCCCCAAGTCCAGTGCAGGTGCTGCCCTGTACTCATTCTGGATCTATTTTAGTACGTCAGATAAAACAGCCAGTGAAGGGGTATCATGTGTTCTGGTTTATACTGCAGCAACAACTGTATCCCAAGTTAGTCTTTCACGGGGGAGCCATCCCCATTAGCAAGCAAATTGTTAATATTCTGTGTCTTTCCTGTGTGCCCGTATGGGGAAACATCGCCTCAAGCTGATTTGTTTTCTGTGCTATCCAGAACGGAATCTCCTCCCATCTAATGGGAACTTCTCCCATGGCTGCATTTAGTGTTTGTGGGCTGATACCCGATGTAGCTAATTGTGACTATACAGCTTGAGCACCCGCATGCAGGGTTAAGTGTTAATGCTCGCATAGCAAACTATGTAAGGCATCTGTTTATTGTTACTAGGTCCTTGTATAGTGTTCACATCTGTGCTGCTGTTAAGTTATCAACATTCGGATGCAGTGTGTATCCGGCTAAGACTGGCCATGTTGCTCCCTCATTGCTTAGAGCACCGAGTCTAACGTTTTCTCTTGTGGGTGTGTGGGTGTGGGTGTGTGTGTGGTAGGGCGGCATTATACCAAATTATATGTTCTTAGTATGCGAGAGGTATTTATATTTCTTCGTATGGTGTATAATTATTTGGTACTTCACCCTGTTTGTAAGTGTGAAATAATCGCGTGGCTCCATTTACAACCGGGAATGTAACCCAGGAATAGAACACCTCTGTCCTAAATGCTTCGTGAGCCTGGACCAGAAAGACAACATCACCGCCTGCAGCTGCAAGACCATGTTGTATACTTTCTGAGTAACCGGAGGTCTGCAGTTCTCAGGAATGTTAAGTGCTGCTGCATCTTCATCTCCAGACAATTATTCAAAATGAATTATAGAGAAGGTAACACAAAGGGAATAAATCCTTAAATTTTTTTTTTTTTTTTAAAAAGGTCCAACCTGAACAGCCAATACATAGGAGTTACCTACTCAGCTGAGGAGGATAGTACCTACCACCATGGACTTTTCTGGTTAGGAGGTAAGCAGGGTTCTCTGAGAAAGCACAATAAAACTACTCAGGCGATCCATTAAATAAGAACCAATTCTACCAACGTTGGCGGCGCCATGTCGTGTAGTTCCCCACTTTCCAGTACGAACTGCACGTTTGTTGCGCAACAAAAGCATAGGGATGGTACCAGACTGCTTCTATGCACCCCGCAGGATATGTCGTCCTAGGGACCAGCTAGGCCACAGTGCCACCAGATGCACCCCTAAACCTAGACCGGTAGCAAATGGTTTTGGCAACCACAGAACGTGACAACCATGAACCCCTCTCAGGGCTCGTGGTAACAGATCTATAACCTTTTCGCTCAGTCACTCTTGCTCTCTTACTCTCAGAGAAGTATACAAGGAATACACAACGGGGCATTTTCCATATTTATTTCTTGTGTAGAATATATGGGCTGCGATGATCAATAGACAGAAGCAGATAAAAGTGATTAGCAATATAGGGACAGGAAACAGAACGAAAAGTGTGTGTGTTCTTGTGTGTGTTCGTGTTTGTTCTGACAAAAAACCCCTGATCGGATGTTCCAACCCCATTACCGGAAGGGAAAGAATGTAAGTCCCCATCTTGGTCATGAACTGGACATCGCAGGAGGATCAACGAGCACCTGGGCTGAAGGTTCAGCGCGTAGTGACCTCACAATGACAGCAAAGGTCAGATGAGCAACAAGCAGGATTTTGTTGTTGGCACACTACACACCTGTGGAACAGGGTCTCTGCTGTTACCCTGAGTCTAGGTTTGAACCACACCTGTTGAAAGAGGCACATCATTGCAGCTCTCCCAACATATGCTGGACCATGATAATGTCTGGCAATAGGTGAGAACAAACTGTCAGGTAATACTAATCTGCCATCAGTGTAAATCCAAACATCGTCTTCCCTTTTTGTACAACCTGCTCATACCCAGCCTTGCTACTCAGCTTCTGTAGCTTTCTCTTGCAACTTTCACATCTCATCCCAAGTGTCTAAAGCTGACAACAACAAATTGCAATCCTTGATGTCTGATGTTTCTTTTAGTATTTCCTCATTGAAAGTATGCACGTTTAAAGCACAATACTTTGCCATCTCATCAGCATAGCGGATCGCAACTGTTACATAGTCAGTACCCTACTGATGAGCAACGTATTTCACAACAGCATTTTAGGCAGGCAATTGTAGGGACTGCATTAGTTTCCTCACACACTCTCCATTTCGTATTGGTGAACCAGAGGACGTCATGAACTCACGCTGCTACCACAATTGCTCAAAGTCCTGTACGACTGTCAGTATAAATTGTAACTCTGAGCTGTTCTGAAATGGTGCAAGCCCTTGTCAGAGCTACAAGCTGAGCAACCTGCGCAGAATACACTCCTTGCAACCATGAATCTTCCTCAGCACCTCCAACTGTACAAACAGCATAAGCAGCTTTCAGATTTCCTTCATTGTCTCTCAAACAGGATCCATCAACAAACACATGATCATATTTAAGCAATGGTTCGTCCAAGATATCAGGACGCAACTTGGTACACAATTCAGTCACATCCAAACAATCATGTTCAGCTTCATCAGTCACCCTCTCATTTCCAGGCAATGGCTTCAGAGTAGCTGGATTCAGAACTGTGCACCTTTTAAGGGTCACGTTCTCTGCGCCCAGTAAGATTTGTTCATATTTTGTCAAACGGCTATTAGTCAGATACTGTGTATGGATACATGTCAACGGTATCTCCACTGAATGGGGCACAAATACAGACAGTTGGTGTCCCGTGGCTATTCTTTCTCACTGCTCAAGACTCACATGTGCAGATGCAGCTGATTTCAAACATCCAGGCAATGCAGCAGCAACGGGATCCAGAGTCGCCGAAAATGGGGCAATAGGCCTGCGATTGCTTCCATGCAATTATGTCACTACTGAAAGAGGGCAGCAACAACACAAAACATTTATTAATAATAAGTCATTTACGGAGCTGGTGCCCTCAAAAGGCATTTTCGCAGCTCATCTTTGTCAACCTCTGGAGAGGTTTTGCTATCAATGAGAAATTCAGAATCCATTGTCTGCAATAGCCCACCATTCCTAGGAACGTGCAGACTTCTTTTTGAGTTGCTGGAGGATTCATATTAAGAATCTCTGGGATTCTTTCCTGTGACACTTTCTTCACTCCTTTCTCAATGTGATGTTCTAAGTGCAGGACATCTGTTTTGCAAAACTGTATCTTAAGTGGGAATACTTTGTCCATTCTCTGCAAGATGGTTCAACAAAATAACAGTGTCAACTTTGCAAGCCTCCTTCGTGTTTGACGCCACCAGTAGGTCATCAATGTATTGCACGAGAATTGGTGATTTGGCATTACTAGAAATTATTTTTTTTAAGTGTCTGATTAAAGATTGAGGGACTTTCTGTATACCTTTGTGGGACTCAGCACCATGCCTTAACACGGCTGCCGAAACGGAAAGCAAAAAGGTACTGGCTGTCTTCATGCAAAGGAATAGAGAAGAAAGCCTGGCATAAATCAATAGCCAAAAACCATTCAGCTTTGCATGGAATTTGAAACAGGATCACAGCTGGATTCGATACCATAGGACAGCATGGAACAACGTTCAAATTAACGCTACGCAAATCCTGCACAATATGATACTTGCCATTCGGTTTCTGCAAGCCCATAATGGGAGAGTTACATAGACTTCCCATTATCCTACAAGATCCCTTGCTCAATCACAGAAGTAATTCCGGCAATAGTTTCTAAAGACCAATGGGATTCTTGGGAGCTCTGCATTTGGTTTTACAGTGATGTGGACTGGTTCAACACCTTTGATTAATCCAATATCTTTACCTGTAAAGTCCCAGACTTTAGGTAACAGTGTCTCTCAATTCGACAGGCAAATCCTCAGTCTTGAGGAGAGGATACATCCCCACATCTGATTGCTGTCGGGTAAGTTTCAAAACAACATCCTCCTCATTTGTGTGAAATTCAATACCTCTTAGTGTGCAGTATATTGAACAATTTAGTTTACACAGTAAACCACGTCCAAGCAGATTCACTGGACTTGTATCACACACCACAAATCGATGTCGATCCTCAAAGGATCATATTTTAACTGCAACTGGTTCTGGAGCTTGCAGCATTTGCATTGACTTAGACATGTTAGTCTGATCCTTGTTATTCCCTTGAGACTGTGCATATTCTATATTCGGCATCTGATTCCTTACATTATTCACAATAGACTTACACTCGCGTCTCCAATGTCCAAATTTTCCGCAAGCGTGACATGGATTCTTTTTCTTCAAAAGTGACACATCCGGAGGGGCGTGGCCAAGATGGCGAGCGGGTAAGACGTGGCTCGTTCGTCTCCCCGCTCCCGTCCGCCGGCCAGGGTGCTTCCCGGCACCATCTAGAAGCAGCAGACCCCTGGCAGTGATCAGGGAGGGCGAGAGACCTTGGATGCATGGTTCCCAGCAGGATTCAGACGCGGAGACTGCCTAAATTGGAGCACCCGGCGGACTGAGTACTGAGGCCCAAGATGGCGGCCCGGACGCTGTAGCTGACTCGGAGGGCGGGCCTGGCCCACGACAGTGCATAGCGCGGCAAACCGGGGGGCCCTGACATCGCAACGGACCGGCCCGGCGGGCTCATCTCGGTGGTGGACCCCCTTGGGGCCGACGAGCGTAGGCTGGGGCTGAGATCCCAGAGAAGCAGGGCAGGCAGATCGGGGCGCCGCAGCCGCCCAGCCGACTACGAGAGCGCCTGACACCGGGCCTGAGAGTGCGGGCCTGTGAGGCCTTGAGGCCAGCGACGAGCAAGGTGAGAGGTCTGGAGGCCCTTCCGGGGGTCGTTCGCCTGGGGGGGGCCCGCATCGACCAGCACACACCCCATTGAGGCGGCCGGAGTGGAGAGGCCCGGCGACACCGGGGTCCCTGCGGGGGTCCGGGGCCGGCAGAGTGTGACCAGGACGCACCCACACACAGAACGCCTCCCCACACAGAGCCGCGGGCTCGGGCGCTCTCTGAAGGACACCGCATCCTCGAGGGGCTCGAACGAGGACCCGCGTAAAGGACTGGGCCCACCGCAGGGGGAGCTGGCGTCAGTGGGACTGAGCGGGAGCGGGCCGGCCAGAGGTTGTCAGGAGATCGGGTTTACGGGGTGCTCCACTCCGAGCGACAGAGAGCCATATAAACCCCGGAACCGGACCACAGACGGGGGAATCCGGCAGGGCGCTGGCTGGACACGCCGCGACTCCTTGGCACTGTGTCCGTGGGGGCGAGCTCCACAAGGCCCGACAGAGCTCACACAACACTGAGTCTCACACCACGCACACTCCGGAGCGGGCAGGCGGCGTGCGGCAGGCTGAATAGCTGTGGAACTGGCAGCGGGGCCCGTCGCATTCACAGTTTTGGCCGCAGTGAGGCGCGGCCTTGCGCGGGGGAGACCCAACAGGTGGCAGGAGAGGCTACATAGGAGATGCTCTTGCGTCGGAGGACCCAGACCACAGCAGGGGGTGGAGGAACCACCCCCCTGATCTCGCATCCTAGAGAAGGGGTCCCACTACATCGCTGTTCAGCTGGGCACATGAACCTTGGCAACTTCTGCTGCGCGGGGCTCGGACTACCCCACGAGGCGCGGCCCTACAACGCATCTGGGGTACGCAGCAGGCCCGTACTGGGAAGAAGACGGGCGGGCAGCCGCTTGACCCCACTCTACAGGCGGGGAGCGCGGGGGTCCCGGTCGCTTCCACTCATCTAGGGGGAGGGTCTTCGAACCTGCGTCGCCGCTCCAGACTCCCAGCTGCAGCCTGGACATGTCTACCACTCTGGGGAAGAAGGACAGGAATGTGAAGGACATGTTCAACAAGATGACGGGAGAGAGCGGCGGAGACAGCTGCACTTCTCCATCCACCGCAAGGGTGCAAGAGAAGGAGAATATGAAAGAACCGGTTACAAAAGGCATTTCCTGCACAATTATTCTCGACCCTGAGGGAGGACCTACAAGCCCTCAAAAAAGACTTTTCAAATGAGATGCGGGAGGCGCGACGGGACCTGGATGCAGTGGGAGAAAGACTGGCTACACTGGAAGATCATGAACAATCTCGGGATGAGGAAGTGGAGCAGCTACAGCAAGAAGTGATTCGCCTCCAAGCACAACAAATAGACCTCCAAGCGCACGCAGAAGATTTGGAAAACCGCTCTCGAAGAAACAACATAAGAGTGAAAGGCGTTCCCATCAACGGAGAAGGCACGGACATTACTCAGTTTCTTCAAGGCCTCTTCCGTCATATTTTGCAGGAATCGCAAGACTTTGCAATCAAAATCGACAGGGCTCACAGAGTGGGCTTGCAACGAAGGGCACCGGCACCTCCCCCTGACATACTGGCATACCTCCCAGATTTTCAGCTTGAGGAACTCGTACTGCGACGAGCAAGGGATGCACATCCGCTAACATACCAGGGGCACGCCGTCGCTTTATACCAGGACCTGGCAGCAATCACGTTGCAGAAGCGCCGTGACTTTAGACCAGTCACGACACATCTTCGTAACCAAGGCGTCTCGTATTCCTGGGGACATCCCTTTTGCATCATTTTTAAATGGGATGGCAAACTACGGCAACTTCGATCGCTGCAGGAAGCATGCCAGGTCCTGGGCATTGAACACCCTCAACCAGCCGAGCCCCTTGGTGAAGCAAAGAAGGGCCAGCGAGAGGGATGGCAGGGGGTCGGGGGCCTCCTCAAAGCCAAACTCGGTGACTATGGCCCAGGAACGCAGGGCGGTGTTGGCCTCCCTAACTGCTGAGTCCGGACCAGGAGCTGGAGATTGAACTGACTCAGGGGTCAGATAAGTGAATCAGAGCAAAGCCGGGGGGTGGCGGGCGGGCAGCCGGGGGCGGGGGGAGCACCATCGGCCACGAGATGCACCCTACAAATTGTTTCACCAGGGGGACGCGGTCATGTACTGCAGCTCCTGGACAATATTTGGGGTAATCACTGTTGGGTTTGTTGGGGTTAGGGAGGGGGGAGGGCAGGGTCTGGTATCCATAACATATTTCTGCACGAAGTCCCGGGAGCTCACAGGAAACTCACGCAGGAGTCTCCATACCTACACGGACAGTCTGGATACGCAGATGGGGGCCTCACTAGGTTTAGGGATAAGCGACAGAGCAAGGGCTAGCATAGATCTGCTCACAACCACCTATTATGGCTAAGGAGATCGTGAAAATAATTACACTTAATGTCAAGGGGCTTAACAACCCAGTAAAAAGACGCGCTATCCTATCCTACTTAGAACGCACTGAGACCGATGTGTGTCTCTTACAGGAGACACACCTCCTTCCCAAAGACTGCCATCGCATGCGCTCGAAGGCGTTTCCCCAACAATATTTCTCCTCCATGGGGGAGAAAAAGGCGGGGGTGGTCATCCTTATCTCTAACCGCTGCAAGGGGGAAGTAAAGGAGAAAGTGGCAGAACTAAAGGGGAGGCTACTGGCCTACACTATCCAGTTTGGCATTCAACTCTTGGTGATAGGCGATATATATGCTCCTAACTCTGGGCAAGAGAGATTTCTACAGGCAGCTTTAGCAGACGTACTAACCCCGCAGAACCATATGACACTGGTAGGGGGGGGACCTAAACATAGTCATGGATTCGAACAAAGACAGGTCATAAGCATCATACTTCCATGGGGGAGAGATGTCCGGAGACTGGAAGAAATGGCTGAGGGAAGTGGGACTGATTGATATCTGGAGGGAGGCATTCCCCACTTCGAAGCAATACACATTCTACTCCCACGCTCATAAGTCTTATGCTCACCTAGATTACTTCCTGGGAACGGGGGAGCTTAATAGAGTGGTTCAAGCAGTGAGCATTGAACCCGCGGCCCTCTAGGACCACGATGCACTAACGATACAGATACTGCTGACGCCACGACCCGCCAACCTAGCAGTTGGAGACTTAAAGAAACTATGCTCCACAACAAAGTAGTAGAACAACAACTTACTAGATGCATCAACGAATACTTCACCCTTAATGACACCCCAGACATAGCCGTTACGACATTATGGGAGGCAATAAACAGTAGTGCGGGGGGAGATAATAGCAATTTCGGCAGCCCACAATAGAGAGTGCAAGGAGGTGAGGGCAAACCTAACAGCTCAGGTGCAGGAGCTCGAGCGAGTGCACAGTAGGACTGGGGCACCTAGGGTTTGGAGACAACTGAAGGCGGCCAGGGCGCAGTTAGTCGGACTGGTCTTGGACAGGGCGGAGTACCCGGCAGTTCGTTTAAAACACTCTTATTACATTGGAGGGGACTGCACGGGTCGGTTATTGGCAAATAGGCTACGAGCCCAAAGACAGCGAACAAAGGTCACCTCGTTACAGAGGGACGGACGAAGGGGAAGCCATAGGGGATCAAGAGATAGCCCACACTTTTCGGGAGTTTTATGAGAAGCTGTACACAGCGGACGCTCCATCGGAACATGACACCACAGCCTATTTGCAATCAGTCCACATTGACTCCAGATCAGGCAGTGACACTGGATGCCCCCATCCGAATAGAGGAAGTTATCACAGCAATCGCGCGCCTCAAGGTGCTCAAGTCCCCGGGCCCCGACGGGTTCCCGCCCTTTTTTACAAAAATGTTTGCCCCATCTTAGCCCCGATCTTAACAAGGCTGTTCAATTCCTTCGGAGGCACCACTCGGATCCCCGCCACAATGCTGGAGGCAGCAATAGTGGTCCTGCCTAAGCCAGGAAAAGATAAGCAGCAATGCGGCTCGTAGCGCCCGATATCCCTACTTATCCAGTATTGGGGTATCTTTCATAGATTCACATGCCTGAATCATCCCCGCCGTCGAGGTGGGAGTCTCACGATACAAATAAAATATATACACAATAGTAGTAAAATATCATACAATAGGCTATAATGGACCATAAAGTCACTACACTAGCCTATCCTTGTCCTTTTGTAAAAAAAGAACCACATTTGGAACCTAGCCAATCAGGCTCCAGCACCCTATAGAACACTCCACAGAGAGGCAAGTCCCTCAGATTTTCTACCGCACGTCGTGTGACAAGGAGTCTCCCTGAGCTCTGCTCAGTTTTTTCTCAAAGTTTGCTGAATACTGTGAGTACAGGATGTCTGAATCTTCAAAGAAAGGATTATTCTTGCCTTGTGGTTCCTGTGGAAAAAAGAGACTGCATTTTGAGGATCCCCACAAGGAATGTATATACTGTTTGTATCCTTCTCATAAGGTCAAGGACTGCAGGATTTGTAGAACCTTTTCTTCAAAGACCCTAAAGGATAGAGAGAGCAGGTTATTGATCTGGCTGGAGAAAATGAAGGTGAGATATGAAGTGGTGTCTGAAGATGATATTGAGAGCCTCCCAGCATCTAAGAAAAGAGATAGATCTGAAGATCCACCTGAAAGAGCTGGCAAATCATTAAAAAAGTCTCATCAGGAGACTGGCCACTCTTCCTCTAAAAAGACAAGCTTTCTTTCTCTTCTGAGGGAAAAACTGTGGAAACATCAAAAATGCCATTGAAAACGGCATTGAAACAGTCCAAGACTCAGTCAGAGTCTCTCAGATCGTCGTCGTCAAAAAAGACCCCGTCGACGACGAAGCCACCTCAGAGTTAGTCGACGCTGTCTCCGTTGACGGAAGAACCGGTAAGATCTATTCCTTCGACGAAGACTAAATCTCCTCCGTCCACGATACCGCCGACGATCACAGTCTCGCCTCCGTCGACGGCACCACCGACGATGGCCCCATTCTCATCGACGCTCCCACCGTCTACGACGGTTCCGCTCTCGCCGACGCTCCCTCCGTCGACGACGGTACTATGCTCGTCGACGCTTCCACCGTCGACGACGACCTCCACTTCGACGACATCATCGTCGACGACGGGTCTTCCGTCGACGATATCGACGACGTCGACATTAACATCAGTAATGGCAGCTTCAGCTGTCCCTGTGTCTCCTTCCATGGTTATCTCGTCGACGATCACACGGAAAAGGCCAACTTCACTGCAAGTAACTCCTATTTTGACATCAAAATTAGCGTCTACGCTCCCGTCTGCGAGAGGCTACTACCACAACCCTTCATACATTTCTCCATTGCCTCCAAGCCATTTTTTGGAAGAGTCAGAGGATGATGGGCTGTTCAGCCCTGCACGTAGCCCCTCTCAGCTTCATTTGGAATACAAGGAGGATGATGAGGAAGAAGAGTATTATGAGCCTTATCAAACAGTGCAAAGGCCTCAAGTTTTATTGCCTCGTCAGGAACCTGTGGTGCAGATGCCCGTAGCGTTGGTAGAGGACTTAGCAGCTATGCTGAAAGATTACCATACTCGTTTTCCGACTGCGGCTGACCCTGTTCAAAGACCGTTTTCAACTCCATCTGTCTTAAATACTTCAAGTTCATCTGCCCTGGCTGCTGGGTCTCAAAATGTTGTACCTATACCACAAGACCAAGGGGTACAAGATGATGACGAGGAAACGCTCGCTGAAGAGGGCGAACTCCCTAAATCGCCAACAACCGTGGATGAATGGGAGGATTACGTAATCCCTACACCATCATCGCCAGTTCCTCAGGCAATTGATTCCCCTCCGGGGGACATCGGAGGTTTTCATGCAGTCATGGAGAGAGCAGCGACACGATTTCACCCAACTATGCCTGTTAACCAATCCGACTGCTTCCTCTATGATTTTAAGGATCAGAGCAGGATATCGGTCCGCGCCATTCCCATAATTGACCATATCTGGGAAGAGGGCGTCAAGATTATGAGGAACCCTCTATCTGTACCAGCAATTCTTCCCAGGATTGATAAGAAATATAAGGCCCCGGATGATGCCCCTGCTTGCCTGTCCGGTCATCCTAGGCCTGATTCTGTCATCTCTCAGGCTGCTCAGCGCAGGTCGAGAAATCCATCGGCACCGATCACTGCGCCTCTTGACAAGGATGGTAGGAAGCTCGACAATATAGGGAAGAGGTTTACCACCATGGCAGGTGCTTCCGTTCGTGCCGCTAACTCATTAGCAATCCTTGGGAGGTTTGACCGCCAAATGTGGTCAGATATTGCCCCATACCTTGAGTTTTTACCAGAGGATAAGAAACAGGAGGCGAGGAAAATTCTCCTGGAGGGGGAAAGAGCAGCATCGGAAACGATCGACATTTCCATGGATATCGCCTCCCTAGGATTCCGACAACATGCTGGAGCGGCGGTCCTACGTCGCCAGGGTTGGCTTAAATCTACCACTTTCCGCCCGGAGATTCAATGCAAAATTCTCGACATGCCTTTTGAAGGGGATACGCTCTTTGGCAAGCACATCGATGATGCCTTGCAAGACATTAAAAAAGACACCGACACTGCCAAAGCCCTGGGTACGCTTCAATACAGGAGGATTCCTTTTCGAGGTGCCCGTGGCAGAGGGTCTTTCTCCTTTCGTGGAGGTTACCAAAAGTACCAATCCCAGTATAATCAGGGCAGGTATGGTTTTCAACAACAACAACAACAATCTTACAGAGCGCCCCCTACTGCTGCTTACAGACAACAGAACAGGAGGAAACAGACCCAACAGGGCAGAGATAGTGGTAGGAATCAGTGACGTTCCCCCAGCCCCTGCAACAGTTCGGCCACACTTCAACACCAAGGCGCCGAACATTACTCGTCATTTCAACCAATGGGAAAAGCTGACCTCAGACAAGTGGGTCTTGGAAATAATCAAATTCAGACACACCTTAGAATTTGTAAAACTCCCTCCTCCCCATCCACCTTTAAAGAAGCATCCACCACATCTAGCTATTCTCAGGAAAGAGGCAAGGAGTATGCTACTAAAAGGAGCTAAAGAGAAAGTGCCTCGCTCCCAAGTGGGAAGAAGTTTTTACTCCCGTTTCTTTTTAGTCAAGAAAAAGTCGGAAGAATGGAGACCAATCCTAGATCTGAGGAAGCTGAACAAATACCTGCAAAAGAAATCCTTTCGCATGGTTACTCTTCAAGAGATTCTACAGCTCCTAGATCATGCAGACTTCATGACAACACTAGATCTGCAGGATGCATACTTCCACATCCCGATCCATCCCAAACATCGAAAGTTCCTCCGTTTTACTGAGGCAGGTGTGCATTTTCAGTTCAGGGTTCTCCCTTTTGGCCTGCGTTCAGCTCCAAGAGTTTTTACAAAATGCCTTGCTCCGGTTGCGGCTCATCTCAGGCTGCAGGGGCTGCAGCTTTTCCCATATCTGGACGATTGGCTAATAAAAGCTCCTTCTTTTCGGCAGGCTTCAGAAGTAACACACACCTGCCTTCGCATGTTTCAATCTCTGGGGCTGTCTCTCAACTCCCACAAATCAGTTCTTCTTCCGTCTCAAAGGATTCAGTTGCTGGGGGCAGTTTTGGACACTATCCAGGACAAAGCATCCTCGTCAGCAGAAAGACAATCGCATCTGGTTTCTCTAGCGTCAGACCTACGAAAAAGAAGGTTCGCTTCTGTGAGGAAGGTAAAATCGTTTCTCGAAATGTTGTCCTCAGCAATCCTTTTGGTTCCTCACTCACGTCTCAGAATGAGACCTATCCAAGAAGAACTGGACAGTCAATGGCTTCAAATAACAGGGTCGTTCGACGACCTGGTGAGGATAACCCCGGCTATGCGAGTGGCTCTGCTTTGGTGGCAGCGCTCCATCAATGTCTCGACCGGGCTTACCTTTCTTTCTTCCCCACCGGAATTCATCTTGACTACAGACTCGTCACTCGAAGGATGGGGTGCGCACCTCGAAGATCTCTGCATAAGAGGGAAATGGTCAAAAGCATTGTCAAGAATGCACATCAACTTCCTGGAGCTTCGAGCTATTTTTCTGGCTCTACAGTCTTTTCTTCCAAGACTTCAGGGGTCATCAGTTCTCATAAGAACCGACAACACCACTTGCATGCATTACCTAAACAAGCAAGGGGGTATTCGTTCTCACATCCTATCTCAGGAAGCGCAGATCATATGGAAATGGCTCCTTTCTCATCACATTACCATAAAGGTGGAGCATCTGCCAGGGGTAAACAACACTCTGGCGGACACTTTGAGCAGAACATCAAATTCTTGCCACGAATGGGAACTGTAACAGTCAGTAGTGGAACACATTTTTCAGATGTGGGGCAGACCCAACTTAGATCTCTTTGCCTCCAAAACAAATCGGAAATGCCCATTCTATGCCAGTTGGGATCCGGAGAAAGGCGATTGGGGAAACGCCTTCATGATGAGATGGACGGGGATTTTCGCTTACGCTTTCCCTCCCTTTCCGTTGCTCCTGAGGCTTCTAAGAAAACTGAACCTGGAACCGTGCCGAATGATTCTCATTGCCCCACTGTGGCCGCGTCAGCACTGGTTCACAGAGCTTCTCCTACACTCAGAATGCAGTCCATTTCGTCTCCCAGTGTCTCCAACTCTATTGACAATGAGCAAGGGCCAGATTCTCCACCCGCATCCAGCCCCTCTGCAGCTTCATGCCTGGCTTCTGAGCTCAATGAATTCAGGGAGCTAGACTTACCGCAAGACTATAGGGATATACTTGCAAAAGCAAGAGCTCCTTCTACTCTAAAAACCTATTCTCTGAAATGGAAACGTTTCTGTTCTTGGTGCTGTGATAATGATAGACATCCCCTGGACTGTTCTCCGGAGAAGGTTCTTCACTATCTTCTCTCATTAGCTAAGTCCGGACTCATGTTCGCATCTGTTAAGCTGCATCTGGCCGCAATCTCAATTTACAGACGTTCTACTGGCGGCCCATCTCTCTGCTCCAACCGTTTGGTCAAGCAGTTTTTGAAAGGTCTTTTCAGGACTTTTCCGCCCATCAGAGCTCCTCCCCCTAAATGGAGGCTTAATCTGGTCCTATCTCAGCTCATGGAGCATCCATTCGAACCTGTACACAAAGCTGAACTTAAATATCTCGCCTGGAAAACTGCTCTTTTGTTGGCGTTTACCTCTGCTAGGAGAGTCAGCGAAATTCAAGCATTTACTATCAAACAACCATACCTAAGGTTCACCAATGACTATGTTCTCTTAAGAACGAATCCTACATTCATTCCAAAGGTTCCATCTTCTTTCCATCTTAATGAGCCCATTATTTTACGTACTTTCTTTCCCAGTCCGTCTACCCCGGCTGAGAAGGCCCTACACATTTTGGACATTAAAAGGTGCCTTAAATTCTACTTATCACGAACTGTATCCATTCGGAAGTCGGATCAATTGTTTGTATCTTATGGTGGTCAAAAACCAGGTACAGCAGTGACGAAGTCTACAATTGCAAGATGGATTGCATCAGCGATTCAATTTTGCCACTTTAAAGCTGGAAGTCCTTTGTCTATGCAGCCTAAAGCTCATTCCACAAGGGCTGTGTCATCATCGGCAGCGCTTTTTTGCCGGAGTGCCGTTGGAGAAGATTTGCCGTGCTGAAACCTGGAAGAATGTGCACACATTCACACGGCATTACTGTCTAGATCTGGCTACAGAAGCTGAGTCAGCAGTTGGTCAAGCAGTGTTACGCAACCTTTTCAAATAAGGTAACTCTTTCGAGAGGTGACTATCTTGTTTCATGCTTTTGAATGCTGTCTCTTTTAATTGTTAATATTTCCAATGTCTCTCTCATATGATGTGGCATATGTTATAAGTATGTTTACAATTACATTGCACAAAGTGTCTAATGTGGTCTATATAGTACCCACCATCCGCTAAGTGACTAATATTTTTTTTTTACTGCTAGCTATTCTGATTCAGGCATGTGAATCTATGAAAGATACCCCAATACTGGATAAGAAAACGAGTTACTTACCTGTAACTTCAGTTATCCAGTATTGGTATCTTTCATAGATTCACATGCAACTCACTCTCTCCCCGGAGAGGCTTCCCTTATTACTATGTTATACTTACTGTCACTTGTGCTACGAAAATCTGAGGGACTTGCCTCTCTGTGGAGTGTTCTAGAGGGTGCTGGAGCCTGATTGGCTAGGTTCCAAATTTGGTCCTTTTTTACAAAAGGACAAGGATAGGCTAGTATAGTGACTTTATGGTCCATTATAGCCTATTGTATGATAATTTACTACTATTGTGTATATATTTTATTTGTACCGTGAGACTCTCACCTCAACGGCGGGGATGATTCGGGCATGTGAATCTATAAAAGATACCAATACTGGATAACTGAAGTTACAGGTAAGTAACTCGTTTTCTTAATGTAGATTTTTAAATTTTTACGGGAATACTTGCATCTCGCCTAAGCCCCCATATGCCAAACCTGATAGAACCCGACCAGGCAGAATTTATTCAATCCTGACAATGTGGTGATAATACTAAGAGGATACTCCATCTTATAGACAAGGCCCACCAAAAACAAATGGATGCGATATTGTTGACGTCGACGCTGAAAAAGTGTTCGACCGAGTGGACTGGGGCTATCTAGGACACATGATGGCGAGATTCGGCTTAGGGGAAAAATTCCGGGAGTGGATACGCTGCTGTTACGATAGACCCACAGCTGTCATCAGAGTCAACGGCACCTCCTCAAGTCCCTTTGCCATCCAAAGAGGGACCCGGCAGGGATGCCCGCTGTCCCCGCTACTGTTTGCCCTGTACATAGAACCCCTGGCACAGAGGGTCCGGGATAACCCTAGAATTAAAGGGATACCATTTGGAGGAGAAACACACCCCATCAGCCTCTATGCAGACGACGTGCTAGCGGCACTGACAGATCCACAGACCTCCCTCTCCATCTTTTTAGAGGAGTTAGAATCATTTGGCCGGGTTTCGGGTCAATGTGGGTAAATCAATGATCTTAAATTTAAACCAGGCGGTACCCACGCTAGATCCCACGGAAGACTGGCTGTCCGGCTTGGGGGTGGTGGACACTATTCCCTACCTAGGATTGGAACTGGCGGCCACAGTCCAATGAACGGCTCGGCTGAACTACGATAATCTGGCACAGCAGGTGGGAAAAGATCTAGGAGCCTGGAGCAAACATCATCTTTCCCTACTGGGGCGAGTGGCCGCGGTCAAAATGTCCCTGCTTCCGAAGGCGTTGTACTTGTTTCAAACCTTACCGGCACTACCCCCCGAGGGGGCGATTGCCTCGCTACAACGCAACATCGACCAATTCGTGTGGGCAGGGGCACGCCCGCGGATGAGCAAGGCCATAGGGTACATGAGCCCGGAAAACGGAGGCCTGGGAATACCGGACCTCCTCAGCTATTATAAAGCGGCCCAACTAAGGTACTTGGTGGAATGGGCAACGCCGGAGTCCGAAAAACGCTGGCTTTTTCAGGACAGAGCTCTGGCAGGTATCCCACTATGGAAAGTCCCTTTCATGAAGAAGTCGCAGCGCCCACGAGGTTTGCTGGGCTCGCCGATCACTAAGTCAGTAATGAAAGTCTGGGACGGGGTGGTGACGGCCAAGAAACTTACGACTTTTCCGTCGCCTCTAACCCCCCCCCTGTTCGGAAATAGTGAGTTCACCCCGGGAATGTCGGACAAATCATTTGGGGCGTGGCGGGCGACTTCATGTCGCTCGATGGGACATCTCTTCGACATATCGGGGGTGATTACATTCCCTCAATTGAAACAGGAGTACGGGATTCCTGAGACCGAGAGATTGCGATACCTGCAATTGAGACACTGGGTCCTTCAAAAGGAGATGAGAGAGCAAGGGGGCCGTAGACTGACCAAATAGGAAAAATGGTTAATCACCAAACTCAATGACAAGGGGTTGATCTCCTAAATGTACGACATGATTAGAACTACCTCGCACTCACAAGCTACACCGAGTCAAAGGAGGTGGGGGAAAGAATTGGGAGGTGCGCTCACGCAGAAAGACTGGGAAGGGATTTACTATAGAGAAAAACACACAGCCCGGAACGTGGCCAGTATTGAAACAGCTATGAAAATAGCTACTTACTGGTACCTTACACCGGCGCGCCTTCACAGAGGCAACCGGCACAGGAGCCCCACTTGCTGGAGAGGATGTGACAATGAAGGAACACTGCTACATATACTGTGGGAATGCCCATTGTTGTCCATCTACTGGACCAAAATCCTGGACGACGTAGATGAGCTATTTGACACAGAGATACCGAGGTTCCCGGTATATGTGATTCTGGGTCTTCCCAACCCAGTCACGTATCCCCTTAAAAGCATGAGAGGCCGACAGATGGGACTAGCTCTGGGGGCAGCTTTACAAAACATATTGACACACTGGGGGACACCCACCCTTCCAACACACGTGGGATGGCTCCACAGGATATGGCACATTGTAGGGATGGAACGCATATCGAATACACTGAATAGCACTACTGTCTCTTTCCAGAAAGTATGGAGTCCATTCCTAACATTGCTTTCAACAGAGTTCAATGAAATTACCCAACCTAAATATCTGAGAGTGCTGCGGCTCTCGGACTTAATGTCAGAACGACAACCATCCTCAACTGCTTAATGGGAGACACCAACAATATAAGGCAGGGACTCGACGGTCAAGACTTTGGAATATCGGACGGGCAGGGAGGGAGGGAGTTAAAGTTACTGGTTTCTAGCAAACAGGTGTGCTTTCAACGATGCATCTCATTCATTGCTCCAACATAGTGCCATCGTTGTAGATTGTACAAAATGAACAATGTTTTTCTGAGTATAGGAATACGTGTGCATTGTACTCTCTATTGCAATTTATTGATGATGCCTGTGTATTGTTCTCCGATGCTGGAAATGCAAATAAAAACATTTGAACATAAAAAAAAAAGTGACACATCAACACCAGTTCTAGAATCTACTGGATTACCACGGCCTCTACCCTGTGGCTGGAAATTCTTCTGCTGAAAGCCATTAACACCCTGCATCATCAGAGCTTGATTATATCCTCCCTAAACTGGAACTGTATTCTCAAAATGCATCTGATTCTGACCTTTCTGCATCGCTTGTATTTGGGCAATCATTAATTTTTCCTTTAGCTTCTTGTGCTTCATCTCAATCTTGTCTCCACACTATTTTGCATAACGTAAACTCTCATCTAGTGGCTTGCTTTGCCAACAAAGCAACTGCTGTCGAATCATGTTACAAATCTCAGGTCTCAAACCATGCACTAATCTGTAAACAATCTTTGTCTGCTATGTTATCTAATCCACTATACTGTTTGAAAGCCTGTACTAATCTTTCATAATAAGCATGTACGGATTATTTCAATTCTTGGGTCATTTTGTCAATGTGCACCCAATCAATCTCTTTATTGGAAGTCTTAGTCTTTCAGGGGCACATGCATCAAGCATTTTTGCCTTCGCAAACGGGCCGATTCAGCCCCTTTGTGAACACAAAAAATGCTTTCCAGATGCAGCCAACCCCAATTTGCGATTCGGTAACCTGTTATCGAATCGCTAAATGGGTTTGCAATTCGGTATTTGGAAGGGGCTTGTTTAGGGTGTCCCTTCCAAATAGAGAATTCTAACGGTATGCATGAATGTTTTGTGACCGTGAATGCGGTCGCAAAACATTTGCATATTACCACCTACTTCAAGTAGGCGAGAACACATTTGCAAATGGGAAGTGGTCCCCAAGGGACCCCTTCTCCTTTGTGAATGGTTAAAAAGCTTTTTTAAGAGCAAGCAGTGGTCCCACGGACCACTGCCTGGTCTTAAAAAATGAAAAGAAAACTTTTCATTTTACTTTTTGTAAAGCATCTCGTTTTCCTTTAAGGAAAACAGGCTGCTTTACAAAAAAAAAAAAAAAGATTGCTTTATTTAAAAGCAATCACGGACATGGTGGTCTGCTGACCTCAGCAGGCCACCATCCCCATGATTTTTGCGATTCCTAGGGGTTCGCAAATTGCGATCTACTTCATTTATGTTAATGAGCTAGAGCGATTTGCGACCCCCTAGGAATCGCAATCTGAAACTCCTTTGAGTTTCATGCATTGTAAATTACGATTACCTAATTGCGATTCTCAGGAATTCGCAATTAGGTATTCGCAATTTACATTTTGATGCATGTAGCCCTTAGTGATTTATTACCTGCTGGTATTTCTTCGTTGCCACTGGAGATGGTGCCCCTGTTTTCAGATCTCTCAGGCCATTCCATAGAAACCTTACTCAGCCCACAAATCTGCTTGAACCATAATGTGAAACACAGTATTTAAAACAATCCACAAAACGTTTGAAATCTTCATAAATCTTTCCATCTGTCTGTACCATTCCACTGGATTTTCTCTCAGTTTCGGAAATCATTTGTAAATGGCAAAATATCAGGCCTTGTCCAAGGTACATCAACATAACTTCCTCCAGGTACTTCTCTCATAGGGGCATCTGTATTTCTCCTACATTCCCATCAAAAACATCAGGCGGTGACTGCACCATAAGTCTCTTTGCTGCCTTCCTTTTCGACCATTTACCTTCCCTTTTTGTCTCTCGTTCCATTTCCTAATCATTGCCATTAATTCCTTAATCTGCAATTTCTTTGCTGGAGCCCTCATGTTCACAATATCCTTGTCAGTAAAGTCTAATCAAGTCAAGTCAAAATTGCTTTATTTCGATAACAAGTATCATAAAAGCATCAGACAAACCTTTATAAAAATAGACTTTGTACAAATAAAAGTTACCATAAAAAAAAGTCACAAATACATGGTGTTTGATCAATCGGGACATAATAGCACATCATTTCATCGCAATAAAATATTTCATTTTAATGCAAACGAAAATTAAAAAATTATGGTTAAAAAAGTAAAACCCGATATGCCTTATATGAGTGTCAGTGCATAGATATGAGTTCGAGCAATATTTAGTCGTTCATCTTGTGCTCTAGTGTATTCTCCATGGGGCTTATAATGTGAAATTGTGTAAAATTAAGTTGCCCTTCGTAAAGCTTTATGTCTGACTATCCAGGCGCAACTCAAAAACTTGTCCACTGCTCAAACAAAGAGGGTTCTTGCATCAGATTTTAAGATGCGTAAAGCAGTGCGATGATCATGAGTACCTAGTTGTTTGCAGATTGGTGTTAACCATCTAGACATTGCCTTTTCGTACGCCGGACAAGCAAACATAAGGTGGGCGATACTCTCCTTCGGTGCCCTACAACAAGGACAGTCTTCTGTTGTCTGTTTCGGGGGGCGCCATTTAGCAGTCAATTCGTGGACCGGGAGTGACCCAAATCTGAATTGGCTGTAAAGCGCCCTGTCTCTTGGTGTCTGGATTGTATCCAAATATGGTTCAAGGCTTCTACGTTGTTTGTGCTGGAAAAATTCTTCTGTTAGCCTTCCCACGTTTGGATTACTAAGATCCCGGGCATCGATCCAGTCCCAATAAATACGTTTAAGATCAGCCTTGCTCGGGGAAATTTGATTGTCCCAGCAATCCTTAAGGCCGAGAGTTGTCATTAATTTCTTGACATTAGATATCCACTTAACCCCATGGTTAACATCTAGACTCATAACTTCTGTCAGTGCTTCGGCATAGTTCGTGAGTTCAGTGGTCCGCCTAAGGCGAGCCCAAAAGAGCAGCAGGCGTAGTTTAGCAACATCGCTGAATGAGCGTCTACCCATATCATACATCAAGGGAGTTAATGGGACATTCCGGGGTAGCATGACCAGATCCCTCAAGAACTTGTGCTCTGACCTGCAGATCTCATCGACGTTGTCAAATCCCCATAGCTCGGCTCCATAAAGTGCCGAGCTAACTGCTTTGCGTCATAAACCGTAAGGGCCGGGACAACTGGTCTGCTTTGTGAAGAGCGATGTTCCTTGCTTAGTGCCCCGACCGCACGTTTGTGGCTCAAGAGCATTTTATCAAGATGGGACCTCCATTGCATTTTTTCTGAAAGACGGATACCAAGATAATCAAACATGCTGACTCTCTCCAGATGTGTCCCATCTAGGGTAAGATTATTTCTGAAGGATTTGTGGGGGTTAAATGTCATAAACTTGGTCTTAGAAGTGTTTATGACCAGCCCCCGGGAGTTACAAAAAGATTGAAATCTGTTCAATAATTTCTGTAGCCTCGCTGGGGTCTTGGAGATTAGCAGTGTGTCATCTGCAAACAGTAGAGTAGGTACCTTATCGCCCGCCAGGGCCGGGGCATCAGCTGGATAATCTTGCAAAAAACTAACCACCCTGTTCACGTATAAGGAGAACAGGGTGGGTGCCATCACACAGCCCTGGCGTACTCCCCTGTTTACTGGAATCCTTTCCGTCAAATGGCCTTGGGACCCCCATCTTACCTGTGCATAATTGCCCTCATGGAGCCGGATCAATAAATTGAGGATTAGTGGCGAGATGGCCAGATCTCCTAATATTTGCCACAACCTTTTCCTGGGGACCAGGTCAAAGGCAGTCCTTAAGTCTATAAAAGCAAGATAAAGACTACCTCTGCCTATCACATCAACTTTCCAGTATATCAGGAGAAGCCTAAAGACCTGATCCACCGTTCCCGTATTGGCCCTGAATCCCGCCTCATATTGGAAGAGGATATCTTCATCCTCAGCCCAGGATTGAATCCTCTGCAGCAGGACCCTGCCAACTACCTTCTGAATTGCGTCAATCAAACTGATTGGTCTGTAGTTGGCAGGGTCCTCTCTGGCTCCCTTCTTGTAGATCGGGACCACCTCCGCCCCCTTCCATGATTCCGGTACTGGGCAACCATTAGAGCTAGAATTAATTAGAAGTAAAATGTAAAGTGCCCAGTCACGGGAGTCTGCAAGAAACAGGTCTCCTGGGAGACCGTCTGGTCCCGGGGCTTTGGTGGGAACTATCTTACTTATGGCAGTTTCTACTTCGGCCAGCAAGAAGAGTTTGCTGTTGCTACCATCCGAGGGAATGAGGGGATAATCGCATAGCCCTTCCAAACAAGTGTCATCAGACCCAGAGTAAAGTTTCCCAAAGTGATCATACCAATCCTGGGATAGGATATGATTGGGGATATGATCTGAATCCATCTTGCCTGCCCGTCTAACAAGATTCCCCAAAAGATTGGTATCCCTTGCTATGCTAGCTTCCTTTAGATCCTGCCAGCGATTCTCGTCCCATTTCAGCTTTGCTTGAAGCAAAGCCGCTCTATAATCTTTCCTTGCAATTTTAATCATAGGGCAGTTCTTGCTTCTAATAGCTGCAGCTAATGCCTGTCTCTTAAGTCTAGAATCTTTAGTGTACCATGTCTGCCTTCTCCTTGGTTGCACGCCAGGTTTGTTATGCTTGCTAGTTGCTTGAAAGTATACACCAATCTCTTGAATTGTGCTAGAATGGATAATAAGGACATTTGTTAGCCCATCTGTGCTTGTCATTGCCTCCTGTAGCTCTATTATGTTCTTACTCAGTACTTGCCTAATTCCATCTATTTTTTAGTCTTGTGCAGCAACCTTGGGCCATTTGAGGAACCTTCTGCAATTTGAGGGAACCACCTCTTTAGTCAACAATAGCGTATGAGTACTCGATGGAGGGCAGAAGAGGGCCCCTGGAGTCTTCATGGTCACGCAAAGGGGGTTATGGTCACTGTCCGTCGTGTTACCCACAACCATGTCTATACCGTTCCCCCATAGTCTTATGTCTAGTAAGACATAGTCAATGCGGGAAGGGCAGCTGGATCTGTTATAAGTATTGGCCCCCTGGACGTCTGATGTAGTTCTACCATTTACTGCCCTTAGGCCAAATTCCAGGGTAAGAGCATTAAGTTTAATTGCTATCTGCGACCATCTTTTAACAGGGGGTAAGCTTAGTGGGGGGACAGATCATTTTCTGTCATCTTCCTCAACCCCAATCATGTCCTCTATACTTAAAGGCTCAAAGGTGCAATTAAAATCTCCTGCGACCACAACTCTAGAGTGTGACAAGCAGCTAGATAAACCTTGTTCTAATAGCGTAACAATAGGTGAAGGTTTGCCCCCTGAAGTCCCCCTTATATAAACATTGAATAAATCGAGTATTTCACTCCCCCTTGGACCCTTGATAGTGAGCCTCATGATATCAGGACTCCCACTTTGTTGTTCAGTGATTCTGCAACCCAAGGCGGTGTTAACCCAAACAGTCAACCCTCCCGAGGGGCACCCTTTCCCTGTGGTGATGGCTGGTGAATGGAAACAGCTATAGCCCGATTTGTATAGAGGAACCAAACTCCAAGTTTCTTGGAAAACACAAATGTCAAAGCCCTCTATCAGGTCGTTCCAGTGTTGCAATGACAATTTCCGGCAACATTCCAAGAAATGATCTTTAGCTGATGTAGGGAAGCCGGATCATGGATTGGGTCTCTACTAGGGGTGTATTGGCGAGGAGACACAGAAGCTAGTGGCGAGACAGGGAGACCAGAGGCTATTAAGGGGTTAACCGCATAGGCCCTTACAGTGTCCATATGCTGAAAGTTTTGGGCAATAGATTCCGAGACATTTGTGAGTGGCTCTAGACCGATGCAAGAAATTAGGTTGTTTTGGGGACTGTATTTAGTTATTGGAGGGGTGCCCTGCAATTCCTGATGTAACTGTAATTTGCTTTCCAGTCAATCGATGGCTTCTAATGGAGTCCCTCCGCTTAGGGCCCTCGATGGATGCTTGTAATGTAACCTGGCTACTGATGTAATTGGAAATCGCCTGAACTGTATAGCTGAGGAGCCAGGGGGGCAGGTGCGGTACTCCAGTGTGAGAAGATTTTCGGCAAGATCGGCCTTAATCAGGGTAAGCTCGATGCAGTCCAAAGGTTGAGTAAGGGACGTGCATCTCCGAGCCCTGATGATATCTTCTCGTATGACCGAGCGACATCCCCTAACGTGGCGGATCCAATGTATTGATTTGTTAATTAAAGAGTCTTCATTTTCATAGTCACCCATTAGATCTAACCTGGGGACATTGACCATAAAGACTTATTGCGCGTGCGGAAGGGGGGGGAATTGCTGAAAAACTCCTCTGTTCTTTTGCATAGGGACATGTGGCTAATGGTAAGCTAGATGGTCTACTGCAGTTTTTTGGGGCCTGGGAGGGGGCTTGATTCTGAAGGTTGGCTTTAAGATTATCAGCCTGTTTTGGCTTTAGGGTTATTGAAACCTGCTTAGGTGTTGCTGGGGGGGTCAAAGAAGGTCTATTTCCCATTAGGCCTCTGTCTTTATAAGAGGGTAAACATGCTTGATGGGCCTGTGGGCATTGTTCATACAGGGGGTATACAGGCTGCTTGTGCTTCTGGGGTATGTCATTTGGGGATAGGAGTCTGACCATGATGATAAGCTCTTCGATCATATTTCTCATGATTCCTATCTCTGACCTTGGGGAGCTAACGAGTTGAAATATGTCATGAGGCGATGGAATTTCCTCTTCGCTACTCTCAATTGAAGTTGTAGGCAGTGATTGCAGCATCTCTGCCCCAGGGGCATCGGGCATATCTGCCAAAGCTGCGAACCTATTCGAGCAAGTAATGGGGGGGCCAGGTTGACTCTCACCAATACTAATAGAAAGATTGGTGAGTTGAGAGGAAGAGTCGTGGGAGGTAAGAACCTTCGCCTGTGCTCCACCAAGTACCAGTGATGCGTCTTTGCTGTGTGACAATGCTCCTTTTCTGGAAGGCTTCCGGAACATTGTAAGGATGGTCGTTGGGCGGGGAGGGCTGGCACTTTTGGGGGGCGATTGGGAGTTATTGTGGGGAACTATTGGTTCTGCTTCTAGGATACCTTCACATTCATGAATCAGAGTGTCTATTCTATCCATCACGCAGTTATTGGCAGCATGCGTGTGGGCTTTCTTTGCCTTTTTCCCCTTTCCTGCCCCCCAGTTAGGACCATTTCCCGCCCCCGTTCCCTCCATCGTTTTCCTTTTGCCCATCTTTTAGCCCCTGATAGGTTTGTGTGGCACGATGCTTACAATAGCCCCCGAGGTGTTCGTACCCCCAGTACCTAAAGTCAAGAATTTAGTTAGGAAAATGATCTACAAAGTCCAGGAGCCCAGGACAAGATTTATAATGATAGTGCCCTGCTAGTATCTTCTAGCAGCAAAAGGTCCCCAGTACAGTCGAAGTTCTTAGCACAGTACCTTATTCAGTTGCTAGTGGTTCTACCTCACAGCTCAGAGGTTGGATGAACGGGAGGTGGCCCTGCCCTGCCTCTTCCTGGCAATGATGGGCAAGGACGGGCCCGCCCTTGGCCCGGGCTTCGCCCACGCTGCGGGGGTCCGCGCTGGGTTTTATAGCGCCTCCAGGCGTTTCCTGACGACGAGCGCGGCTCCTGCCGCTGGCGCTGCTGGGCCTTGAAGTGCTGGACACAGGTGCAGGTTGAAAGCGGGTCCCGCGCTGCGGGGTCCGCGCTGCGGGGTCCGCGCTGGGTTTTATAGCGCCTCCAGGCGCTTCCTGATGACGAGCGTGGCTCCTGGCGCTGCTGGGCCTTGAAGTGCTGGACACAGGTGCAGGTTGAAAGCGGGTCCCGCGCTGCGGGGGTCCGTGCTGGGTCTTATAGCGCCTCCAGGCGCTTCCTGATTACGAGCGCGGCTCCTGCCGCTGGCGCTGCTGGGCCTTGAAGTGTTGGACACAGGTGCAGGTTGAAAGCAGGTCCCGCGCTGCAGGGGTCCGCGGTGGGTTTTATAGCGCCTCCAGGTGCTTCCTGATGACAAGCGCGGCTCGTGGCGCTGCTGGGCCTTGAAGTGCTGGACACAGGTGCAGGTCGAAAGCGGGTCCCGCGCTACAGGGGTCCGCGCTGGGTTTTATAGCGCCTCCAGGCGCTTCCTGATGACTAGCACGGCTCCTGCCGCTGGCGCTGCTGAGCCTTGAAGTGCTGGACACAGGTGCAGGTTGAAAGCGGGTCCCGCGCTACAGGGGTCCGCGCTGGGTTTTATAGCGCCTCCAGGCGCTTCCTGATGACGAGCGCGGCTCCTGCCGCTGCTGGGCCTTGAAGTGCTGGACACAGGTGCAGGTTGAAAGCGGGTCTAATCTGTATTACCTTTGAGTTCCAAATATCTATATCCTATTTCTGTGCCAATTCTACAAGTTTCTTGTGTATCAATTTAGCTTGTCTAGTAATATCTTTACAGAGAAACAATAATTCCTCCTGGAACACATCTAATTGTGAGGGACTATGTGTTCCCTGAATCATTTCTTCTAATTTCACTTTTAACTTGCTCACGTCAGTTGGTTGTCTGTTTTCCTTAAGTGGAATATGAGCTGAATTGGAACCGATAACTGTAATTAAAGCTGGTGCTGAAATAGAAATTGGATGCTTGCGCTGAAGCAAAATTTGTAGCTAAAACTGGAGCTGAAACTGGAACTGTTTCTGAATTCTGATTTTTTTAGTACTATATCCTTTAAGCCATTATTTGAATTCTTGAAGTGTAGATCTTGATTGCTATACAGTAGTATATAAATTTAAACTACCATTAATCAGATTTGTACTTGTTCCAAGTTCCACATTTAATCTGGATGTGTCAGGAACTGAAATTCCCATTGGCACATTCATATCAAAAGCATGATAATTCATTTCAAGAGGTCCACTTGGTCTGGGGCAATAAAAAGGTTAAAACCTCTTTACCACTCTTTGTGTCGGATCAAATTGTCTGATTTGGAACAGAATTTGTACCTGCAGCATTATTGGTTTGGATCGGAACGATTGGCGCATGAAGCAATGATCTTGCGGTCAAGTCTGATGAATTTCCATGTACTGTATTCACTCCAGTAGGTACAGTCCAATTATAAACAGTATTTACTTGTAACCCAGACGTGTATAAAGGCACAACAGGTCCAATACTAACAGGGACAATTAAAGCATCTGGTGCTTTTGAATTTATCAGGTTAATTGAGGCTGATATTTCTGTTTTCCCGCTTACAGGAGAAATGAGCGCAGACTCTTTTGGTATTTCAGGCATTATAGGGGCATTTGGAATCTCAGCTGTACTAGTATTTGTCAAACCCCCACTCTGTGTCTCATTATAAGGTGGTGGACGATTCATCAATAAGTCATTTAAAAGTGTGCCATCTATATCCCTCTCGTATCCTCTCCCTGTGTCATTCTTTTCTGTCTGTTTCTTTTTCTCTTTCCTCTTGCCCTCATTCTCTCCCTCGACTTCTTACACTGGATACAATCTGGTTCCGTGTGTAATATCTGCTCTCCACATTGTCTGTTGTGCAATCCATCTAGCGTCTGTGTAAGGATTCATAGTTCTCGGATACCTCCCTTGGTATTTTTCTTTGTCTTTCTGATGAGCTCTATGCTCCCAAGTATTTAAAGCCTCTAATACTGTAACTCTAGGAGGATCTCTCAGCTCGTACATTCTCCTCCTTGCATTCTCAATTTAAATGTCTCATAACGAGGAAACTGTAAAGTCTCATCTCCCTCTGTAAGTTTATTCCAAAACTCAGGCCACAGACATGGATGTAATCCTTTGTCCATCATGACAGTGTCTTGGCGTACCCTCAGGTGGGGCTTCTACCTTCGCTCTAGCAGATATGGTCTCATCTTTCTTTATTAACTTCTGTAATGCTTTGAAAAATGTCATTCTTATTCAAATTTGTATTCACAAATGTTTTCTGAAAAATCCAGGAAATTATATTCTTCCACAATTCACTTGTTCAACAACCTCAACCAATAGCAACGTGACTCTTATGATGTAGTCAACCAATCCCAGCGTGGCTTTACACCAACCAACTGACCAATTACAATGTGGCACACTGTGACATCAATCTCGCTCCTTGCAGCCGCTCACTCTCCTTTACAATTTTTTTCAGCGCGTTTTCTCTAAGCAAATCCACAATACAATGCAAGCAACTAATAATACTGTCTACTCCACTAAAGAAAGTTTGCTCTCACAAGGTAACTAAACATTTTTATACTCATTCACTTCAAATGAAATCTGAAACCAGCAGGATATCACCCTTAATTGATACAGCTATTCTCTGTGCACCTGATATGAACTATTCCAACCGTTTACCACTAACATCCAAAGAGAACCCTTACAAAGGTGTTGTCGACGGGGTCTCACGACCAACACCACAAAACAGCAGACCACTTACTCTGTGTCTTCTACACTGAGACAACCCGTAGGTAAATATCTCAAGATCTTAGCCCACGATGGACCCGTATATAACTTCAGCTTCTTTCTTCAAAGCACCACAATCATACATAAAGTTTAACCATGTGGACTTTAACCACTTCACTCCGCTCAACAACGTACAGCATAGGTCTTCAATCTGTGGGGCGTGACCCCCAGGGGGGCCGTGGAGTCCTGGGAATGGGGGGGCGCTCATTCTCGAACCTCGCTTGTGCCTGGAATCTAAAATGTTTGCTTTCATTTTGGAAACAGGCATTCGTCCCAGGATGGCTAAACTCGATCGTTAAAAAGCTTCAACTGAAGTTTCATTAATTGAGTCTCATGTGCTGTGAAAAGCCTTCGTGCCAGGGTCCCTGCTTGACTGAATGAAATGCAAATGTGCGCTAATAGTTAATCTGCAAATGTAAAGGGTGCTTGGGAGCCAGTTCTGGCTTTAATTGATCGATTCACTCCAAGCTTTGTAATGACAAAGATTTGGGTTTTTTGAGTGGTAGTGCAAAGAGTTAACAAGTGGGCTGTGAAATGTGTGCTTTAAATCACAGTTGTATTTCCACAGCCCTTACTAGACGGAAGGAGGTGTTGAAGGGACAGCTATGTAGAAAAGAAATTGCATTACATATGCTCTGGTATTACTAAAATCTACATTTTGGAAGCACCATTTTATAGTAAAACTATTTGCACATTTTGTACCAGTCTATCTTATATTGTGTGTAATGCAAGTATAAAATAATGACTTCATATTCACAGTGCTTTCTGTCAAAGGTCGTGACCTTGTAGCACTAAAAATACACAAGTCGCTATTCTCCACTGCACCAACCAAGATTTAATTCTGTGGCTCTCTGGTTACACACAGACCTCTGCAGTGCATTAACTAATAGAGGTTTCATAATGTACTACAGTGCATTTCCCACTGAGTAACAGCATTTTATTTATTTTTTCATTTAAGCTGCCCATTATTTTATATGTACCTACCTGATGGTGAAAGACCTAAAAAAGTATAGAATATTTTGGTACTTATTTATGAGAGGCTTGAGCATCACTTTTTTTGATGCTTCAGTGGCGCACGCGTCTCAACCATACCTATTAGGTGGCACAAAGTTACCCGTCATAGCTTTGCATGGCCTCATAGATATGGAGTAGGACAAAGCAGTGTAAGTCACTGCCTTGCCTTACTCTGTGTCAAGGAGGCATTCCATGGTCATTGTGTGGGGGTTCCCGCGCAACACCTATGGAATTTGATGCAGCCCCAGATTTACAAAATCACATAAACCTGGGGCAGCGCCAAAAACGTACGCCTCCCCAGCGGAGGTGCAACAAGGAGAAATGTTTTAATTTCTGCAGCACACATAGAAAGAGAAAAACGCCTCCCTGGATTGTTTTTGTGAAGGAAGGTGCCCCTTCCTGCACTTAAACAATCCTGCCTATGTTGGTGCTAGGCAGCAATCTGTGTGCCAATGCCAGGGAAAAGGACAGGAATGCCCTGTATTTCATAAATACGGTACATTCCTGCCCTATCACCTTGGCTTAGGGCAGCACAGCAAGAAGACTTGCGGCACTGCCCTACGCCAGTTCCTCATAAATGAGGCCCTTTGTTTTCAGCTACACCTTTGACCACGCCCCCACACTCACTGACCTTTTGTTTTGCTAAACCCTGTTTAATATTATTTCCCCACCGTAAAAATTATTTGTTGTGGGGAGTGGGGGCATTTATGGTTTTTGATGATGAGGTTCTAAAGATTTTCGTCAGGCGGGGGTCCTTATGCCTAAAATCTTTTGACAAGGGAGTCTCGGCATCAAAACGTTTGAAGACCTCTGACATACAGCCATATAAAAAAAACGCAATCTTAGGCAAAAGCAATAGTAATGCGCATCCCTATTAATACTCGCACTCCTTTGCTCCTACGCGTTGACTTTATCTGGAACGATACTCCATCAGCACTCCATCAATCCTTCTCTTTGCCGAACTAAAATTTTGGGCTCTTTGGATTTAAACAGGGACTATTTCTGGCACCCTAAAACCTCACTTCACTAGGCAAAACCAAAGCTCTGCTACCAAATATTTGATCCAGCTGAAGTGTGTGAAAATTCTGGCTCTTACTTTCCTCATCACTCTAACCGTGCTGGACCCTTTACCTTTAGGCAAACCGCAACATTTCCATTTACCACAGAGGCGATGGTCCTCTGATGGATCTTTCTCCACCGATAGGACGGGTGTGGAATTAGAGTGACCTAAACTCAATGTTAGCTGCCCAAAGAGGACCATTATTTGACAGTCTACTCACAAATTTGAAATCAAGTTCAAGTACACCACTTTCAGGCCCATACTATAGAAAAAATGTATTGCAATGGGAAGACCCAACCTCCTGCAGAAGTTAAGTCTTCCTAGAATCATGCAGACCAAGAGTTCTGCTACCGCCACACTAAGTAAAAGAAGCAAAATTTGGTATTCAGAAAAGATTAGCCGATTCTCCCTACAATACATTTAAAATCATCAGTAAAATTGCAGTTTCAATAAAATAATCAAAAGGACTCCATAATGATAGACTCATAGCTTTAAAATAGAGTAGTTATTGTATTAAAGATTGAAAAGTCATGGCAATAAGCAATCTCTCAAGCATCACAGTCAAGAATATCAAAGCTTGTAGTATTACACTACAAATTTTAAGCGAGATTTAAAGAGGATGGTTATTGAATAACCCAATTTGCAAAGTTACAGACTCTCACTACCACTGATAAGTAGAGAATGGTTTCTGAGCAACACTTACATCAGTGACTGATTACTCAGTCCGACTACCCTTAAAGGCAGAAGGATGGTTCATTTGTCTAACAGCATTCAAGAGTCCTAAGCAAAGGGAATGAAATCAAGTTTAATGTCCACTAGGGCAAAAAGGGAATGAAAGGATATCAAATGGTTGGGCAAAGCAGGGTTTTAGACCATCTGCTACCGACTGAGGCAGTCCAAAAGTAGAAAGCCAAAAGGATGGTTTTTAAAATTATCAAAAACAGTCAGCATAGAGGGCAAGATGGCCTTTGATTAGTGCGCCCTTAGTAGTCCCTTCCAGCTCCAGCTCAGTAGCGGTATGGCGGTTGAAGAGATTGTTGTTTATTTATCAAATAAGGATTACGACGTGCTGGAGCTAAGTCATAAGATAACGCGAGCTGGAAATCAGTACCCGAGTAGAACAGAACCTTGAGTGTTTGCTGCAGCGATACTACGGTTGGCGGGCGGCACTCTTGGCATTATAAGCTGAAGGTTCAAGTAGCACTTCAGTCTGAAAATGCTGCTGCAACTGAGTAAACTCGCGAAGGAGCGGACTGAAGCTACGGCGCCGGTGTGCACAGCGATTCAGCCTCGGCAGGGTGCTGCAGGAAGAAAGACAGAGGGCGTGGCTGCTCTCGTGGCAGAAAAGCAAGGATCGGGGGCTGACTTATCAGAAGCAGGGGGTCACAGAAGGATTTGTGGTCTAGAGTGGGACTGCCCGGGCACAAGCAGCATTCAATCTCCGAGATTTTTGCTGTTGCTGCTTCAGGCTCGAGGCAGCCTCTTGTGGTACTGGAGTCCAGGAGTAGGTCTGTGTCTATCGAGCATGCCGAGTTACCGAGCAGTGCACAGGACGGCTTTCCCCTTAGAGGCTGAGAGCACGGACACTGTGTTGTTACAGTCAAAGGAACTGGCTGCTGGTGAGGTGATAAACTTGAGTACTGCGTGTAACCCAATGGTAGGGGCTGGAGAGGTAGGGCCCCTGGGCTTGGAAACCACTTGGCCTTTGGTACTTTGGTGGATGGGAAAAATGGGGAAGTGGCAGAGGATGATGGTGGTGCAGTAAATTATGAAACCCCATCCCTGTGTGCTAACACAAGTCTGAAGAGATAAGATACGCCTCGCATTATGATGGACGGGGGGGGTCCCCTGAGCTAGTGGAAAATGTATTTTCACTAACAGATTCATGTGATCTCTCATGCTCAAGTGATGGATTGACAGATGAGGAGTGTGTCTCAGGTGCTTCTGGGGGTAACCTTTGCACCGGTCTGTGTAAACCAGTCACACAAACGCTTGCAGTCCCAGAAAAAACGGAAGGAGAGAATCGGGGCCAGTCGGAAAGGGCAAGAATCCGATCCAAGTATCGCCCGGAAGTTAAAGTGGGACTACTCTGCTAGCTGACAAGTTTATGACAAGGCCAATATTGGGGCAAGCGCTGCACCTCGATTAAGTTGAACCGCAAGCGGTTCTGGAGCTCCATACATTCCTTTCATGATGCTTATCTACACTACCCTAAAACAGAGGCAAAGGGAAACCCGGATGGAGAACCGGAAGGCCCACTTGGCTACCAAGAAATTACCCGGAGCAATCAGGAAGGTTATTAAGACATGTTCTGAAATGGCTGAGAGTGTCACCTCTGTGGAAGAACGAACTGTGGCGTTGGAGGTTGATGTTGGAATCCTGAAGAAGCAGAAGGATATGCATGAGTCTCAAATGGTTGATGTGTTGTGGAAATTGGAAGATTTTGAGAACCGCTGACGTAGAAACAACTTCAGGTTTTTCGGCATTGCAGAAAATGTGGAGGGGAATGACATCAGGTTGTTTATGCTGGGCTTACTTAAGGGGGCCTTTCCGGATCTCTCCCACTGGGACTGGGAATCTGAAGAACAACAAGTTCATAGATTTCCACTGATGCTTAAGAAAAATTGGCGAGCAGAGCAACCTAGAGTGAGTTTTTTTTTTTTCTGGTAATTTTCTCCTCCGCCAAGCAATGTTTGACAAGGCCAGGCCCGAGGCTAAAGGCTCATTTGATGGTCAAACTTTCTTTGTCCGGCCTGATTTTTGCCGTGTTACAGTAGAACAGAGGTGGCACTTAGGACAGTTGTTCTCGCTTTCTCAGGGATTGGGCTGTGAGGTGTTTTTGATGAATCCAGCTTGAATCAAGGTTATTTTTAAAGTGATGGCTCGGACATTTATCTCCGAGATTAAAGTGCAAGAATAACTAAACGAGATTTCTCTGGGGTCTGGGCGTGTCTGAGGACAAGTATATGATTGGGTATTGATCTGGGTTTATTTAAGTATCTGATTGTTTCAATTGTCATATTTTGGATGGTTTAAAATTTGGATGGTGTATATGCCATTACACTTTATGGGTCTTTGAAGGTTCTACTTTTAGTAGGCTAACACGTCCATCTGTTGGGGTAGGTTCTTCTCGCTCTTCATTTTTTTCTTCTCTAGATCTCTTCACTGCTCATCTGTGTGGTTTTATTTTCTCTTCAGTTTGGCTGGAGCTGGGAGGGGCGAGGGGTGGTGTGTTAGTTGGTGGCATCATCAGGGTAATTTTTGACCTGTTACTCGTTGATGGTGGAGGGGGCTGCTCGGGGGGTGGGATCCAAGGCTATGTTTTGGGAAGGGGAGAGGGAGGTGGGTGGTCAATCCAAGCAGACAGAAAGTTTTTTTTTTAAGCAGCATTTTGGTTGGAAATTATGGACGGGTATAGTAGACATGTTATGGTATGCTTTTTTAATCATATCCGATGAGTAATCTACGAATTGCTATAGTGAATACTTGTGGCCTAAATAACCAGCTGAAAAGACAAAGGGTCGCTCTCGATATGCCATTCTTGAAGGCTGATGCAATTTGTATGCTGGAGACCCACATTGATAGTGCAAGGCAGAAAATCTTAGACTTTATGGGATACCATGTAGTCCGTTGCACTTCACAAGGGACACGTACACCGGGGGTGATGATTCTGGCACGGAAAGGTGGATGTAGCTTTCCGCGTTCTTGTACGGATAAGTATGGTCGATAGTTCATTATGGAGTGCTGCTATTCCAACAGGTCTTTTACTCTCTGCTCCTTGTATGAGTCTGTAGTGGATGATCCTCCAGTGTTTGATTAGTTAAATAATGAGTTTGTCATTATGGCCACTTCCGCTTATCATATGTGGAGATTTTAATATCAATCTAACTAGGGGGATTTTAAATGCAGGTATCAAACTCTACCAAGGCCGCAAGCCCAAAGTTTCTAGATCTTTGATTGATTTGGGACTGACCCATGGGTTAGCTGATGTTTGGGCTGAGAAAGGTACTTCTGACCCTGGATTTACATTTTTTTCTGCACCCCATTGGGTACGTGCACGGCTTGATTTTTTTTATATCAAATAGGCTGTTGCAGGATTGCTAGATTAAGAAATATCCAAGGGTAATGTCACACCATAATCTGCTGGTTTTGGAGGTAGCATTGAATTCTTCTTGTCTTCGCCCATGTCGGAGTTGGTCCTTCGAATGGGTGCTATGTATGGATGGTATTTATGTTAAACATATGAGGGATGGAATCCCGGTTTTTATGGCCAACAATCTAGGCAGTGCCTCTATTGGTATGATCTGGGACACCTTGAAGGCCGTTGTTCGCGGGGAGACATCACAGTTTAGCTGGTCTCGTCAAAAGAAAGAGAAATCACACTTACTCAAATTATATGATATATTGTCGTTGGCTGAGACCAACTTGATAGATGTAGAGTCTGCGCAACTTAAAGTGGCAGTTGCTAAAGCAGCAATAATCTCTTCAAAAAAAGCAGCTGTGATTATTACATGGTGTGGAGACATCATTTTTACGAGTATATTGAAAGCGTGGGGTATCTTTTAGTGACTTGAACTAGGCAGCAAAAAAATCCAAGGGCAGATTAGGGAAATTCGGGACCCTCATTTGTGATTAGTTTCTGATCTAGAGGGAATACGGGCAGCCTTTCAAAGGTTTTCTCAGTGGCTATATACTGATGAGGGGAAGGGTAGCAAGAGATATGTTGGGATACCTGGAATCAGTCTCATATGAAGATTTAAATGAGGAGGACTTTGAGTATTTAGGACAACCTTTTACACTTGATTAAATTGTGATGGCTATTTCAAGCTAACCACCAGGGAAAGCAGTTGGGACGGATTTATTCCTGGGGAGTTTTATCAAACTTTTTCAGCCAGTCTTAAAGCATATATATACTCGATGTTTTTTTGCAAGCTCAGAAGGGCTTAGACCCACCCGAATCTTGAGCCTCTGCGAATATGATAGTCCACCCCAAGAAAAGCAAACCGGTACAGGAATTAGGTTCGTATCGTCCTGAATATCCTATGAATAGTGACGCCAAAATCTACTCGCAAATATTGGTCAGGCAACTGTTGGTGGTTATCAGCAAAATAGTATCCCCCATGCAGCATGGATTCATTCCTGGGAGGGGTACAACTGACCATATCCGCCGGGTTATCACTCTCTTTGATGCAACCATTATTTCAGGAGACCCTAAGGCTTTAATACTTTTTGGATGCAGAAAAAGCATTCAATAGGGTCTCCTATTTGTACCTTTGGGCGGTTATGGAAAAGATGGGTTTTGAGTCAGGGTTTATAAAGTCTGAAAGTACTGTATCGCAATCCAAGACCTAAGATCTCACTGATGAGGGAGCATTCAGAGTCAGTGTGATACAGCGCAGCACAAGGCAAGGATGTCCTTGCTACCCATTATTATTTGCCCTTTATATTGAACCTCTGATTAGGAGAATAAAGAACAACCCACTAATTCAACTTGTTTGCTCTCAGGTATGGGAAACTAAAATGTTGGCATATGCTGGTGACCTGGCAGTCGTTACCCCGGATCCAGGGGCCACATTAAGAGAGATCAAAAAGGAGGCGGGAATTGTGGAAATTAATTTAGATCCTTTGATTAAGAAAACAAAGTTGGAGTTTAGGAGAATGAATAATTTACTGCTGTCCCTAATCGGGAGAGGTGATATAGTGAAAATTATATTTTTGCCTAAAATCTTTTGTTTCTTTAGGGCCATCCACCTCAAGGTGGGGAATCAATGGTGTAAGGCATTGGATGGGATGATCTTGAGATTTTTAGGGATTGTACAGTCCTAAACATCAGATTGTATTATTGGGCAACCGCACTCCAATAGATGGCTATTTTTTCCAAGTTAAGGGGGGGCAGCGGCTAATAGTTTCCTATTCCGTATGAGCTGCTGATAGGGGAAAAGGCTTTGGGGGGCCTGTTGAAGCAGTTAGAATTTGGCTATTTTAAGAGTGCGGTTTAAGACTCTTACCTGTGCATATCAAATTTGGTCAGCTGTCTGGAAAAACGTGGTAATTGGTGGTTTTAACTTTTATACACCGCTGCAACAAAAAAAAACATTTTACCGGACATTTTCTGGGATGCTTATGTTAGATGCTGGAGGGAGCATGGCCCTCTTAGACTTGGATACTCAGTTTTAGATAATTGTATAACCACGTTTGAGGCTATTAGGCTTAACTTTTATCTTGAGCTTAATTAATTTTTTTAATACTTGCAGATCCAGGATTTTCTTGGGTAAAAAAGGAGAGGGGTCATCTGAGTTCTCTAAGGTGGCGCTCCTAGAGTTGATTAATGGGAAGAAGACTTCAATAGGGTCTTTATATCAGATATTGAATAGTCAGATGCCGGATGATGTTGATAAATTTGCTAGACGGTGGCTAGAGAAGCTGCAGTCAGGAGATACTGATTTGGTCAATTCTCTAGTCCTGGCTCAGTCTTTACTAATGTCGGCTAACTTGCAATTCCAACATTTCAAAATTTGTTTTAGCTTATATATTACCCCGGGAAAAATTGCGAAGTGCGGAGGGGTTTCGGGTATGCATTGTTCCTGTTGTCAACTCTATGGTGCAGATCTGAGGCACATGTTTGCAGGTTGTCCCGCTCTGGGAGGGCTAAAAAAGGAAATTAGTGATTTTTTAAAGAAGATACTGGGTCTAAAAACCGTGGTAACCCCCCAACTTATTTTACTTGGGGTTCATAACGAAGGAATTCCGAGTAATGCTCAGTCATTAATGTTTCTTTCAATGTCAGTATTGAGGCTGTGCTTAGCAACAGAGTGGTTAGATCATTCTCCTCCGTCGTTCCATCAATGGTTGGCGCTGCTGTTAGCCTCTTATTATATTGAAATTGCTGTCTATGCATGGAAAGGTAAATCTGCCAGGGTGAAAGGACTACGGGCTTGGGCACCTATGATGGCCTGGATTTCCTCAATGTCAGAGGGGGACTAACTGGGGAATAATTTGGGCGTTGGAACTTGAATGTGGTTATGTTAGAGGGCCCAGTAATTTCTTCAAAGAGCAGGATGTTATGCACCAGGTCACTATTTTGTCATAATATTTGCTTTACATTGTGATAAATTATCAACCGTTTACTATTTTTATGTAAATTATTTATGAAATATCTAAATATTTGTTGCTGTTTATTTGTACAATGTATTATCATTAATTGTCTGCCTGGCTTGGGGGGGGGGGGGTTAAAAACAATTGTAAAAAATGTCATAAATATATATATTTTTTTAAAACAGTCAGCATAGCATTTTGATCTCGGAGTAGGAACATAAAAGTGGTGTTGAATGGGAAAAATCAAGTAGCGTTGTCAAAGGAAAAATCAAGTGGCATTTTGCATCTGGTGTACAAAAGGAAAATCAAATGGCGTAACCCCTCCTTTGGGGTTTCTTCTGTCATAGTCCTTGTGACGCTCCAAATGAGTTGCTATCACCCCATTGTGGTCACTCTATCACATGATTGATGTATGTATGTGCTCATCAAATACATTATATTCATGCATCCCTTCCCATACTGGTCTAGAGAAGCAACTGGCTTTCTCGGCCTCAGAGGTTTGGCACCAGTAAGAAATAAAAAAGAAGCAGTCCATGTGTTTAGATCAAAGTTAGCTTTCCCTCAGAACCATTCAACAGTGAACTCTAAAAGAATGTCCTCAAATTGAAAGATGTTGCATTTTTTGTACACAGAAAGCAACATTTAGAAAATGTAAAGGTCCATTGTACTGAGCTAAGAGAAAAATGTAGCTTCAGAATGAACATCTCTAACAGGCCTTAAATTTCATATATCCGCTTTCAATAAAATGCGTTCAAAATTATAATGAAATATAATTAAAACCAGATCATAATAAGAATAATAATAAAAATCATCACAAAAGTATTGTTACAGAGAAATAGCTAATGTTTGAAATAACCTATTACCATAATTTTCTCAATTATCACATATGTAAATAATTCTAAAAATTCATTTTACTAAAATCGTTTTCGACATTTTATAATCTATAGGATCTCTATCATCATCAGTTTAAATTTAAATTTCATAGCTATTATTATCACAGTTGCACCATCTTTTCTTTATGATGCACTAAAATGAAAGGCAATAGAAATGCTAAGTCCCGTTATTAATACCACATTATTTTGTCAGTAAAGAGCTAGTTAACACAATTTTTATAAGTAATCTTGTTATAGCAACTCATTAATAGGCATTTTAATCACTATATATATTGTCTCTTCAGCTATCATTTTTAAGCACACTTTTACGGTGCTTCTACTACACTTGTTTCAGTTTTATGTGTTACTGCATCTAACGTGTGCAAGATGTACTTTCAGCTTTTTGTGTCTCAATCAGTAAATGAGTCATATTTTGTGACAGCAGAAATCTGGCGTCTTCAACATCTAGACCATTCATAGCTATCATACATGCATTAAAACTGCATCACAGCTCCCTGGCTTCTTTTTCTTAGGGTTTCAATGTTATGGCATGGTCAAACTTGCAATTACATATGCAATCATCTAACCAGCAAGATATTCAAATCCAAGGATGCTTATTTCACCACTGGCGCTGAATTTGTTTGGTTGGGGTCCTCAAGCTTCATCTCCCCCATGTTTGTTTGTCTAAGTGTTTCCCTATCAGGTCTCTGTGTCACCCGTACTTTTTAACTCATGCAACATTTCATCTCGTGGTGTCAGGTCGTTGTCTACTTTTCATCATTCATGACCCTATTATGGCCATCTCTTTCATGTCTTTGACCCAAGCTTGCACTGTGGGTCCCCTTGTGGATAACTATTTTATGGCCATGCCCCTTTTCGTCAGCAGTAATACGAGAACCACAAATTTAGTATTTACTTTCCATCCTTGGAAGAAGTAATGACACCTAAAAGGCTGTGTGTATCTGAAGTTGAGGCACCAATATCTGTCGCCTCTTTCAGTCTCTGGACTCTGTTCCCCCAGTACGTTTTTTTCACTGTACAGCTCCCTCTCATCGTGGACACACATCTGGCCTAACTGGGTAAATCGTATGAAGTCTTGTGGGCATGTAATGGATGCATTGTAGGATTTTAAAGTGTGCATATTTGAAGCGGGTACAACTACATTTATCTTGTACCAATGCACATGCCTGGTCCCAGTCCCTTTCTGTCATGGATTACTGAAGGTTATCATCCCGCATGGTTCTTGCCTTGCTCTAGGGCTACTTTCCTCCTGTCTATTTTTTCAGGGCCTCAAATAGGTGAGAAATTAATTTTCTGGTTTATTCTATTTCAAACATGACCTTCAATGTTCTTGTCACCTCAGGGATTACTGGGAAACGTGTCTATATTTCTTCGATCGTCCTAGTCAGTTTGACAAATTGCTGAATTTTGCCTGGTCCCATGCTAAACATCTCGGTGCCTCTGCAAATATGATTTAACTTTCTCCTGGGAATAGGTCACCCAGGGTCTCACAGCTACCCTATCTCCATCTGATCACGGTATTTTCGCAGCCAATCATCAGAAACTTGTTACCACCAGATCGGCAGTGCTTTGGAGAATGGGGGCCTCTGCATGATTTATTTTATACTCTTGTTGGAGGACAGCAGACAAGACAGGAGCTGCTGCTGTATATTTTAAATGAAGCCACGATTGGGCCAAGAGGACTACAATTGAAGGAGGGTAAAAATAACCCCATTCCTGCATCAAGTGAACCCCGGCTGGGGTCTGAGATGTCATGTTACAAAACTAATGGATACCGTTTTGGACACGCCATAGGTGTCTTTCTTTGAATACATTTAAGGCTGCCCTTTGGTCAGTTTTAGTCCTGAGGAAGACCCGCTGCCTGTGCTGCCACTGCCTGTTTTCTGCTGCTGCCAGTTGGGGGACTCCAAGCCTCAGAATCCTCTGCTCTCCCAGGAGGGAGGAGCCCGCATCCTCGCGCTTTAAAAAGCGCCCAAGACCTCCGCAGCACGAGACGCTGCCTGTGCTGCCACTGCCTGTTTACTGCTGCTGCCAGTTGGTGGACTCCAAGCCCCAGAATCCTCTGCTCTCCCAAGAGGGAGGAGCCTGCATCCTCACGCATTAAAAAGCGCCCACGACCTCCGCAGCGCGGGACGTGTACGGGCTGCGCCCTGGCCAAGGGCGGGCCCGTCCGCGCCCGTCAGCAACAGGAAGAGGCAGGGCCACCCCTCTTGGTTTTATTACACGACTCTGGGAGCTGAAGTGACTCGTGCCTGTCCAGTTCTCCTATTGCTTTGACTTAACTGATCTGCCTACTTAGTCCCTGCTGCAACTGATTGTTGACCTTGACATCTGGGGATTGGCAGTGGGCCTGTTATGGTCAACCTCTGTAGCTTCTGTATATGTAGTTACATTTATTGTACCATCTTACTTTTGCGATCCATGTACATGTGATAGTACACCCACTTGGTCTTTTAACAATTTTTGGATATGGGAAAAAGAAAACATTCAGGGGGGGTTGTCAAATCGCCGAGCAGTGCCCACCCCCCCTCTTCTATTTTGAACTATATCACAGGTGCGATGGGGGTGCTGGAAAAACAGATCATGAGTGTGGAGGAGTCGCTAAATAATTGCACTAATAACATCTCTGGTTTAACTCCTACTGAAACAGGTGCAACTGCTATTCCTACCGCTACTCCTACAGCTGATAGCCTACTGGTAATGGGGCAGCGGGAAGATAAGGAATTAGAGAAGTGTACCTTAAAATCCCCTATTACAGCCCCTCCTGAAACCCAATCTGCCATTCAACCCCCAAGTAAACGCTTTAAAACCCCATCTATTGTGTAGTCCCAAACCCCGCTGGTGTCTGTATCTAGTGGAGCAGGTGGGGGAGGCCAACGTCCTAAGAAAACCTCATCTCTGAGGCAATTGTTGACCAAAAAACCTAATAAGATGGGGGCTGACCATCAACACGCTGATTAAGCATCTCTGTCTGCCCTGGTACAGTCCTTTTCTGATTCAGTTAGGGCGGCATTTAGCTCACTTACGGAGCAACTAAAAGGGATCGAGAGGCATATCCTTTCTCGACTGGACCTGCTGGGTAACAATCAGACATCATCAGTAAGTCCCCCTCAAATTAGGGATAATAATGCTTTAAACCGACCCTGCTCACTGCCTGGCCCTATTCATAGCACTCAAGGCAATTATCAACCTTGCCACACAGTGCCTGGTAGGACAGGCGACCTGATTAGCTCCATTTCAAGCACCAATCTTTCAGGGCGCGGCCCCTATTTTCCTCCTCAGTCTCTAATACCCCGACCCGAACTGAGTAATCCCCCCACCACATCACATAACGTTCCCCAAAATCCAATTCTTACTGATTATGCAACTACTGACTCTACACGCTCCTTTCCTATTTCAAAAATGGACTGTCTAGAGCTCCCGCCTGCAGTAACACCTTACGTAATAATATTAGCTAACGCCCCCTGTGTCTCTAGCTTTGTACACGAATCATGGGAATCTTTTAGGAATAAATCTCTAAATTGGTTGAATGTGAGGGTAGGGCTTGGTGGGGCACTCTTTGCAGTCCTGAAAATGATTAGGAGAGTTAAATGGGTGGGTACGGGAAGCAAAACCTTAGAGGGCGACTGTGTGGTGCTCTCATTCACCTCCCCTAATTTAGTGAAATTAATTCTTGAGAGAGCCAGCGTACCATCTCTCACCACAAAGCAGATTGCGGTCCTACCACTTGGCTTTTTCTATCAGCCTCCCGCCCCTTCCCAATTTTGCCTCAAGCAGTCCGTACACACCATCAGGCTCAATTACTAGCGCATCAGCACCCAATTGAGACCTGCAATAGGTTTGATTGTCTCTCCACATTAAGCGGTGTGGATTGACTAAAGACTACTAATAATCCAAGCGGGGAGAATCAGAGTGGATCCGCAACTCTTTTAGTGCATGAGAGGGGACCACGTACAGAGATAGATGAGGCCTTTGAGTCCTCAGAGTTCCGTGGGCCTTGTATCGCTGATGACTCCTTAGCTCTGCAGCTACTACCCGCAGCGGTTAAGACCCCCGCAGCAGCTCCCACAGTTCTTTATTGGAATGTAGCTGGTCTACGCCACAAATGCACTACGAGCGAATGGTTTGATTTCACGTCTGTTTCACATTCTCTGCTTACAGGAAACCTGGGCAATGGATCCAATCCATCTTAATGGCTTTAAAACATTTCACAGCCCAGCGATCCAGTCCAATTATGGGCGAGCTAAAGGGGGCTTGTGTATCTTTGTGTCAAACACGCTGGCTCCCCTAAATAGTACAGTGATTGCTACAAGAGTGTTCTATCAAATTGTTTCTCTCCAAATTTCTGCACGTTCGGCTTTAACCATTGTCAATTTTTACAATAACGCCTGCACGTCGGAAATCATTACAGTTCTCCATCAACTAAATCATGATTTGGAGAAAGCGTTCCCTAACAACTGTAGGGATCCAATTACCTTCTGGGGCGGAGATTTTAACATACGTCTCTGCCCTCAATCATCTAACAAGGTGTGTGGTATGGCATCTCCTGATAATTGCGACATCACCCATTTCCTCCATTCGGAGTACAGGGATACTTTAGATGATTTACTTTTTAAACACAACTTGTGGTTTTGTAATGAACTCACCCGTACACCAGTTACAGTGAGGAGCACCTATAACGGCAGGGGTGAGAATAGCGTGATAGACTTTTTACTGTTTCCCCAGCGCTATTCAGCACTGGTTTTAGAGTTTTTTTATTCATGACATAGCGATCAGTGATCATTTTCCCCAAAATGTTGCCCTGAATCTTGACCTTGATGTCCAGAGGGTAGATCCACAAAAAGTTACCGCACTAGAGGAAATTGATATCTCCCGTCGTAATGGGTATGCACTAAGATGGTCCCTGGTGGATCCAGCTAACTTTTTAGTAAAACTAATTCATAAAGAGAGGGAGGCTTTTGAAGCATGTCTAGATGAAACTACAGAGGCACACAAATTTATTTCAGCGTTTAATCTCATAAAAAATGGCATTGGAGAGGGGCTCCACGTAAACCAGAAAAAAGCGAAGGCGGGTCACTGTGGCTGGTTCGATTCAGTTTGCACAAATACCCATAGAAATCTAAAACTAGCTTTAGCTAAACTACTGAGATCTGTTAATGAGGTCCTGGAATGCAGACTAGCATATAAACTAGCCATTAAACAACGGAAAAGAAATCTGAAGGCAGAAACGTGGAACAGACTATTTGAAGCCAGTCTGTCCAATGATAACATCACGTTCTGGCGTGTCATTAACTCTCCTTCTTATAATTCCCCAGACTGCCCTCAAGCTGAGATAGCCATTACAGAGGCTGCATGGATAGCACATTTTTCCTTATTTGTATTCTTGAAAGGAAGTTATTGTGACCCCCCTCTCCTATTGCTTCTACTCATACTGGGCCCGCGTCTCCCCCCCCTCCCCCCCCCCCCCCCCCTCAACGTTTCTATTTCTACACGACCCTTGAATAACCTGAAATATCCGGAATTCTCCCTGGACGAAGTTGTTCTGGCACTGAAGGCTAGCAAGGGGGGTAAAGCCCCGGGGCCCGATGGGATCCCTATCAATCTGTTTAAATCTAACACCGACCTTTGGGGCCCTATCCTTACCTTGCTCTTCAGAGCCTGTCGGGAACAAGGATTTTTACCCACTTGGCCTGAGTCTCTTATTGTCCCTATATTCAAGAAGGGTGACCGTAATAACCCAGCTCACTACAGACCAATTTCTCTTCTGGATTGCCTAGTAAAGGTGGCTGGTCGTATTCTTCTAGGCCGACTGCAGGCCTGGGCAGAAACTAATAATATCCTCTCGGATCTGCAGTACGGTTTTAGGTCTGGGCTTGGGACTACAGAGCAGGCGATTAATCTGGACTTACTTATTGGTAAATATGTGCATATAAAAGGAGGCAATTTGTTTTTAGTTTTCGTAGATTTATCTTCTGCGTTTGATTTTGTGGCCCATGATAAGTTATGGTCAATCATGACTAACATGGGAGTGGACTGCACTATCGTGAACTTTCTTAGAGATCTGTATGCCCAAGGCCGGGGTAGAGTTCGCTACGGGCTCCATGGTAACTGCACTGGGCCATTTAAAATAGGAAGAGGGGTTCGCCAAGGTTGTGTACTGGCCCCCTTCCTGTTTAACCTCTATCTCAACAGTGTAGGCGACACACTGGCTAGCAAGTGTGCGGACCTACCTCAGGTGGGACATCGGCCAATACCTGCACTTTTTTATGCCGACGATGCGGTATTAATGGCCCGCACTCCACTTGGCCTCCAGCGTCTAGTTGACGAGTTCGCCCAGTTCATGCAAAACCATGGTCTAAAAGTTAACATCAGTAAAACCTTTGCTATGAAAATTGGGAATAAGGCTTCCCGCTGTCGTGACATCTTTATTGAGGGCTCTAAAATTCCTTTCACAGCAACATTTTCATATCTGGGGATTGTGTTTAGCCAAGCTGGGAACTGGCCAGGGGCAATTTAATCAAGGCGACTTCATTTTGTTAAATCGATAATGGCCCTACTAAATTTTGCTAGACCGCTTGGCATTAAACACCCAAGGGAACTGATGACCATCTATAAGGCCAAATGTAGACCAACTGCTATGTACGGGTCTGAGCTCTGGGGGTATGGGAAGATTGATACTCTCCAACTTGAAGAAAATGCCTTCTTAAGGAATCTCCTTGCACTCCCGAAAAGTAGCTCAACCTATGTTTGTCACTCTGAATTAGGAGTCCCTTACATAGCAGATCTGATCAGGATCCAGCCAGATCTTCTCTGGCATAAAATTTGGTCATACGAACATACCTCTTTCATTCGAGCCATAATTGCTGACTGTCTAAAATCTACTCGCGCTCTCAAAATCCCCTGGCTCAATTTAGTGCATAATTTCCTGACAGACCTCGGCCATCCCGAGTATTTCAATCACCCCGAGAGCCTGATTACCGTTCAAAGAAAAGCCTTGAAATTGAAGTGTATTTCATTATTAGAGGAAATCAGAGTATCTTCGGAAATTGTGAAACCTTCGGTGTTGAGGAATCAGACGATTTTGACTAGTTATAATATGCAACTGTACTTGGTCATAGTGTATAACTCGCGCCACAGGTTCGTGTTGACCCGCTTTCGGTTGGATATTTTCCACCGTTTAATTAGTCTCCCTACTATTAACAACTGGTCACCTGACCTGGGGAATTGCCCTTGTGATGATACCTCACCACAGAGTACCATCCACACTTTGCTTTTCTGTAAATATTTTTCTGGGATGAGAAGGAAACTCATCAAACCTTTGCTATTACAGCTGGGTTTTGTACAATGTCACCCAGCTTTTACATACTTGCAAATGTTACCGAATTTTTACACATGTGTAGTAATGTCACGATTTCTGCTGGCCATTATCAATTATAGGAAGCAGTTGTAAATAGTAATTGAGTGATCGCACAGTCGTTGATTCTTTTTATACATAACAGCCTTTTGTATTCTGTTTTAACTTGTATTCTGGTTTTTAAACTTTGTAATGGATGTATTTTGTAGCTTTTATGATTCACTTTGTGATTTCGAATAAAGCTTATTATTGATTGATTGATTGACCTGCCATGATGTATAGTGAATAACACTTGAACACTGGGTCGGAACATTAGCGACATTACGTTGTGTCCTATGTCAGCTATCCTTGGAATATGTAAAGAAGATATAGGGATACAATGAACAAAACTTTTTGGGGACATTTTGATTATATGTGGTTCCAAGGTCTCATGTTTGTGATCACTGGGAGATTTGTGATTTTCACTATTTATATATTAATGTGATGTATTGTTCTTTATGTTCTCTGGACAGCCGTTGAAAAGAGAAATATGAAAGATAGATATACATGTTTTGATATATGAAAATAATATATTTACAACAAGTAAAGGTTTTGTTGTGTCAGTGGTGTTTAGATATCATTTTCTTGAAAGATTTGTGTTTTTTGAGTCAGAAGTTTCACACATGTTTGAGGGCTCATTGATAGACCCTTCTAGTATTTAATGTTTAATGAAAAACATTATTTTATAATTCCCCTAGAGGAGATTTTGTTCACCTGACAGAACTGTTTGTAGCTCATAAAAGTGCAAAAGCAATAAATACATACGATACATTGTTATAGCAACCAAAATACATGCACAGTCCCATATTCAATATATAACCAATTAATCTTGTACAATATCCTCTGTTGGAGCGGTAAGCTCTAATCAACAAAAACCTCCAAAAATACTAAAACATAGACTAAAGGGGTCCGCCATGTTGTATGCCTAATCCATACCAATCTGGGGATATCATAATCTTTTAGGGCTCATTGCTGTTTCATCAACATCATATGCTTCCTCAGTTTATCAGACCATCTGAGTATACACAATCGATAAGTGACAATAAATAACTAAAGCAGTCTTTACCCAATTTGCACATCTTGAAACACATTTTTTTTGAAAGACTTCCATAAGAACAATTAAAACCACAGTTAATAACATACTATCATGTAATTAAAGTGCTAAGTGCCACTTGAGATCAAACAATCATAGTAAAATTCCTAGAAACAGAGTCCATGCTGCCCTTTCATAATTATACCTCTGGTAGTGAAAACCACCCAAACATTCTAGGTTATAAACTTCTGTCGCCTAAACCAAACATTCAATAAAATCCTGCTTACAGCAAAGGCAATAGGATTTGCTGTATCAGTCAATAGGATCCTCAAAGCAAGCCAATAATGTTTGATTCCCAGATTGCAACAGACAGGTCGGACCCACCTTCTTCGAAGGAAACAGTATTCGGTGCAAAAGAACAGAATATGTTCAACGGTCTCCCGAGCGCGGCCACAAGCAGGACAAGTGATTGAGTCTGATTCAGGGGCACAGGTGTTAAAAACCCTAAGGGGAAGGCAGCTAGACAGAATCTCACATAGAGGCCTTTGCCAATGGTGGTTTAATCAAATCAAGAAAGGGCTTGAACTTTGAGCTGAACGTAATACTTAAAAACTCACTAGTTAAACGCCTTGCAGTCGTACTTGTAGCATACTGTTCAGCCACAAGAGCCCAGTACTTGGCTTTCACAGAAGCTGTCTTTTTAGGTCTCGCCTGAGCCAGCGCATGCGCTACTCTGGCGAGACATTTAGTGAGTGGGCTTTAAAAAGCCGACCAGAGCTTTTTGTCTGGCCTAGAGCGTGCGATTACACACACAGTAACGCGCATTCCTCGCATCGCTCGCAGGCACCCTTACAGCGCGCGATCAGGCGCCATCTGGCTTTCCTCTCGCTTGCTCTCCCAAGCGTGGCGCTTCAACGCTCTCCTCCGCGCGCGCACCACTCGCGTCCTTGAATTCCTTTGTTTTCCTTTCCTCCCTATCCCTGACACTCTGTATCTCTCATTCTGTCTCCCTCTCTTTTCACTTTTGCCTCTGTCTTTCTCTCCGCGGCTCGCCCTCCCTACCCTCTCACTCTGTTGCTGTCTCCCTCCCTCTATTTCTCGCACTCTCCGTCTCTGTCCCTTTATCTCTCCTCGTCTTCTGCTTTGTCACTCCCTCTCGGTGTCTCACACTCTCGCCGCCTGTCTCGCGCATCTCTCTCTCCCCGGCACGCGCCCTCCTTCCTGTGTCGCAGATTCCCAGCAGCTGAGGTCATCGCTGGCAGACGGGGAGAGGTGGCGCGAGCAGCCTGCTGACCGTAGCCAGCAAGCAGTTAGGGCTGGTACAGTCCTTCTGACTTCCTCTTCCTTTTGTGACCTCTTAAATTTGGGGCAGCAGGGGGACCACAGTGCTAGTTAGGATTTGTGTCAGCTACAGGTAATTGACGTCCATTTTGATGAGGGTGGGTCAATTACTAGAAGCCCTTCAACTTTGTTTCAGAGGCCGTTATTAAATTAGTGGACCGGCAGTCAATGACGTAATTACCAGCAGCTATTTAGCCGCATGGGGCTTCCCCAGACAGGGCGCCTTTAACAGTGGATGGGGGCTGATCGCTGTCTCATTTGGGGTGCTCTCTTCTCGGCGAGGTGTCAAAAGCTTCCACTGCAAACACAAAGCTCGCTGGGGCCGGGCGAATGACTCGGAGCAGCGCTCGTTAAAGTAGTTTCTGTTGAAGCCCTTCTGAAACCTTTTCGGCGCACTTGAACAGAAATGTCCGTAATGATGAGCGGTGATGGGAGAGCGAGGGAGTCTTCAATTTAAAGTCCGCGAAATTGAACCATGAAGCAAAGCTTTGCAACATTTCAAATGGAACTGCCCGTTTATTTCTGCAGTTTTTACGGAGCAAACAAGAGTGCTTTATATTATCACTATATTACATCATCACACAAGTTCGGTCTTTTGGCACGGGGAGGGTTAAGTGATATGCATAGAATCTCAGGATGTTGAGGGATGCCGAGGCTTGAACCCTGTCCCGCAGTTTTAAAGTCTGCCTTTAAGCAGCTTCGCGTGAGGACAGCCTTTCCGCCACTGTATAAACAGACCAGCGCGCCGCTGCTAATTAAAACAAGCATTGGCATAGCCAATAGGTCTCGCCTTTGGGACCTTATAAGTGTTTAGCCATGCAACAGTTGATGATGTTGCACCAAGGATATTGTGCTGGATAACTAAACACTTATAAGGTCCCAAAGACGAGACCTATTGGCTATGCCAATGCTTGTGTCATTTTTTCTTTTCCACCTCCCCTCCCTTGTAACCTATTGCCCATTTTCTGGTTCTCCAGCGCCGCAAAGCTATACAAATGGCAATAGCACTATAAAAGTATGATCACTCCACTGCAAACAAAACAAGCATTGGCATAGCTAATAGGTCTCACCTTTGGAGCCTTATAAGTATTTAGTTATGCAGTACAATATCCTTGGTGCAACAACATCAACTGTTGCATGTCTAAACACTTATAAGGTTCCAAAGGCGAGACCTTTTGGCTATGCCAATGCTTGTTTGCTAATGCGCTCCGGGCAGTCTCATAGGTTCATCAACACCAAGGATCTACACCAAGTAGCAACATGAAGTAACCATGCAATCCATTTGACACCACTCATATTTAGGACTTCTCTCAGTGAATCACTATATTCCCTTAGTTTGGGGTGGACCACAGACGCAGCCAAAACAACAAGGGTTTTAATGCTGCCACGTCGCCAACTCTCCTTAACCCTATGTCAAGATACAATGGGGTCAGCGGGGTACTAGCTGGAACAGAGACAAGGGATCTGGCAAATATGTTCTCACTCACTGCCAGCTTGCGCGTGTCAGACTGATCCCATAGCTCTGCTCCCATAGTGCTGCATTTTGGGCTTTCATCCAGTAGACCTCTAGGACGGGGGTTATGGACCATGTCTGGGTCTGTTTGTGGAGTCTAATTATGGGTTTAGATTTATGGCACAAGCCATAAACTTAGTTTTCTCCACATTTAGTTCCAGGCCCCAGCATCACAAAAGGCCAAAAATGTGTCTAATAGTTTCTGGAGGCCCATAGGGGTCCTGGAAATAAGTAGAGAATCATCTGCGAACAGCAGTATTGGTGTTTTCTTGCCATTCAGCACCGGTCAGTCATTGACACATTCCCTCAATTCATTGACTACTTAATTTACGTGCAGGCAGAACAGTGTAGGTGCTAGAACGCATCCTTGGCGTACCACATGCCAGATAGGAATCTAATAGTTAATTCTCCCTGTCTCCTCCACCTAACTTGCCCATAGTTACCCTTGTGTAGCCTAACAAGCAAATTACCCAAATTAGCAGGAGCACTCATCCCTTTCCATAGCAGTTCCCGAGGCACAAGATCAAAAGCAGCTCGGAGATCGACAAAAGCTACTTACAATATCTACTTGTTTAATACTTCGTATTTCCAGGTGAGTAGAATAAACCTAAACACCTGGTCACATGTACTGGTATTTGTGCGGAACCCTGCTTGATAGGGAGCCAAGATCTCATTGTCCTCAATCCAAGCTAACAATTTATCCAGGACTTGCCTAGCAAACATTTTTTGCAAGTTGTCTAGTAGACTAACCGGTCTATAGTTTGATGGGACCGAGGCATGTCCTTTCTTGTAGATGGTAATTATTTCCGCCCCTCTGCAGGTTCTGGTATTCCCCCCCCCCCCCCCCCAGCTACGGAGCTGGACAAAAGATTTAAAATAAGGGGCCCATACAAGTGGCTTTGACTTGAACTGGTCGCCTGGTATTCTATCAGGCCCAGGGGCTTTTGCTGTTTTTAATCTATTAATATCCTTAAGAGTATCATCCAGGCTAAAAAGAGGGCCTCCACTGTTTTCATCACAACCGGTCTCAATTGATTCGCAAATGGTATGGCTATCTATAACATCCTTGGGAAGAATAACTTCTCTTTTGTCATAGAGCATGGTGAAGTGGTCAACCCACTTCTCGTGCTGGATAAAATAATCCGGAGAAGTACCGCTGTCTAGACTCACATGTGCTAAATCATGCCAGAATGAACGATTATCGTTACTTATTACCTAGGTTCAACGCCACACACAACCCAACATATTGCCATAGGTATACATGCAAGTCAGTTTTAACGTTTCCTCCCTGGGGTGATAATGTGCTTCGTAGTGGTCGCTTATCACATGCACTGAAGTTCCTCTCAGAAAATTAACCAGTGAGAAATGCTTGACAATCCGGGGTTGCTTCAGTTCCCACAAGAGCTTCGGAGATATTCGTAAATGTTGGTGTCTTCACTAGTTAATAATTGAGTGGGTCAGAGTGCTGCTCATGGAATGTGTAACGATTGGTGGACTGCTTCCAGCGAGGTGGACTCCCTGCTTGAGGAGGCTGGAAAGCAGTATAGTGACGGTGCTGCTAAATTTGCGTATACAAGCGCAGGGTCCCAAAGCTTTTGATGAACCCGTCACCAGTGCTGCTGAATTACCAATACCAAGGCTGCCGCGTTCTGATTTTATCTCATGCCTCTTTCTTCCACCTCCCTCCACTTCTCGTCTCTCTCACTCCTGCATGCTTTTTAGTTCTCGGCTCTAGACAGCGAGCATGTGCTATCTCAAACTGAGACATCCTGTATCTACATTTGGACTTGGAGCCAGCACATAGACTTCCCATTTGCTGGCACCACCATCGCTCCATTTTCCCTTCTCCCCATTTGTGAAGGGCCACGTCCTCTGTTTTGCCCTCCCCGAGCGCACCTCCCAACTCCGCAGCTACCATTGTTGTTCATTGATTCAGGACTAATTATTTTTTAAACTGGGTGACTTGCCCTGCGACACATTAGGAGCGCTGTTCTAATTAGTGCTGTGCACAGATTTTATTATTTAAAAAAAATCTTGTTTCTGGCTGCAACCATCGCTTGCCACGGAATGGGTGCTGCATAATCAGTGCACATTTCCCCTTCATTTTTTGGCGTTCCCTGATTCGTCATGAGCAGACTTCCTCCGACTGCATTACACGTGGGACTGCAAATGGGTCAGTAGGACGGACGCCCGTGGCAGCAGACAAACCAGGTTTGTTTTTAGAGTGATACCGTCCTAACTACACAGGCCTGGCAGAGGCAGCTGCATGTTAAATATGTTCCCCATTTTCCCATTAGGTGGTCTGCCTCTGTTTTTTTCACGTTCTTTCTTTGTTTCCGGTTGTATTTTTTACTTCTTTCGATTGATCAGCTGTGGCTGCTAGTTCGATACTGCTGTCCGCAAGTGCTGAATGTATGTTCGCCTGGCAAGTAAGTGGCTTCCAGAATGACATGATACACGACGTCATGTGTTTAATTAAGCACGTTATTTAATAGAGGGCTATAGTGTATTCCGCTTATTTCACCGAAGAAAGACAAACCAGAATTTAAGTTGAGGTCACTGTAGAAAGTGCAACACAGCACAAATACTTTGGTATTGCAAATGAGTTTAAAAGTAAGCACATGTGGGAATAAAGTGGCATTGAAGATTTGTTTTTGGATAATGGTGGAATGCAAATAGATGATTTTACTGTCACTACAGCACCAAGTGATCCATATGTACCGATGCTGGGGTCTGCCCAAACTAAAATAATAGTTTGTGCGTGTTGCTCTCCTTCAGTGTGATATGTAGGAACACAGTCCTACTATAACCTGTGCACTGTAATGAGCACACATGAAGTTTTAAAAACGTTCATGCTCCGATCTGTTGAGTTGCAGTGCTTTATATTATTGCATGAGTTAATTCTCTATATTGTATCATTGACTTGACCGAGATGGGCGCCAGAGCGCCTCCTTTCTTACTCAGTGCTACGCAGTGCTGTGACTGTGATTCAAAGCGGTATAGTGTCTGTCACTGCCTTCTGCAGTTTGTGTGGCTCAATTAAAGAGCCTCAATCGTAAACAATCTACCTTCGTCCAAGAGCTTCAGTGTTCGAGCTCTATTCCACTTTGATGGTTTGTGCAAATCTAACATTTGCATTGCTGGGTTTTAGATAGCGCTTGGTGTGTTGCTTGAAGGCGCTGACACTTTTAGGAGAGACTCCAACTGAAAACCCGCCATGCCCAGTGTTTTATCTGAACAGCCCAGAGTTGTCTCTTAAATGACTGGCACTAGGGCAGTCATTAAAGAGACAACTCTGCAGTTAGATGCAATTGTTCTCATAGGCGAGACCTATTGGCTTCAGTCGTGGGCTTTGACGCTATTCACTTAAAAGTAGGCGTTATAGTAGGCAATGCTTAAACATATTTCTTGGAATATAAAAGTGCTTTTCATAAATGAAATGACACCAATGCTCGGCGCTTTATGCAACGAATAATTTTTACAGGGCAACCAAACGTAAGTATTGTCAATAATAAACTGCCTCTTGCATAGCTCTAATTTGGCACTACCATTGTGGAGACAGAATGGCTCTGCTAGTGCTTGTTATAAAGGGATGGAGGCTTTGAAGAGTAAACATCTAAAACCTTGCCTCCTGGCAAAGGCAAACAATGATATGGAAGCTTTGGAAATGTTTTGTATGAGTGCCAAAATGCAATGCTCATTTAAATTGGTTGCTGTGTTTCTTAACCTTTTGAAAATATTTTGATTAAATGGCAAAACGTTTGCTTTTCCTCTTCCTTTTAATTTTTCACCGTTTTTTGTTTCAAAATGACGTGGTTTGTTCTAAATTCAAATATTAATATAGATTATAAATATTAAACGTATTGTTAAACGTCTGCTTCTAAAACATCCCTCTCTCGTTGATGCGAACTGATTCAAGCATGTAAATCTATGAACGATAATGCTGGATAACTGCATTTACAGGTAAGCAACGTTTCTTTTGATGGATTGATCTAAGATCTCAGAGTCCTTGTAATTTGTGTTTTCCTGAGAGCTACGACAAGCACTGGGCGTGTTTTGGTTCCGATTCAGAGAGCGGATTGAGCGTATGCTGTTTAGCTGGATTGTTATGTCCGTATTAGATTTTGGCTGGTTACACTGCCAGCGTCCAATGTATTGAGTGCCTTGATTAGCTGAATACTTTTCAGGTTGAGTTGCTGTGAGTGGATATGCTATGCTCTAAATGAGATAGTGAGCTCCAGTTGATTTGATGTTGGTTAGATTACAGGGTCTGATTGTTTCCCTTCATGGTGGATTGCTAATATACAAGTAGTTCCTTTCAGGCGTAGATAAACTATTGAACTTCTAAAGTCTGCTGCTGCTGCACCGAGTAATTGGACCATTTGGTTGTATTGCTCACATGGAGTTTAGATTTCTGCATTTGAATTACGACGATGAAAGAGGAAAAGGTTTATGTTCATTACATCCAAACCAGAACACATCATTTTTCAATCACTATTATGCTTTAAGGCACCTAAAATAGCTAAATGACTTTCTTGTATTTTTGCTTTCAGATTAGACTACTGTGACGAGGCAGTAAAAGACCCAAGCCAGGCGATTCCTGTGGATATTCATCAGCTTCCTGCCTTCGTCCATAAAATCCTGCAGCTGAGCGGAGTCCTTATACACTATGAAGAATTTTCAGCGAACAAAACTCCAACATCTCCTGTTCCCCAGGTAGCAGTGGAAACCATCGCAGTGTGGACGATATATCCAGTTAGACCAGCCTTCAATGAGCTTTAAATATTTAAGCCAGGATCAATGTATTTATGCAATGTGATTAACTGACATAGTAGTGTGTCCTGAATAGAGAAGTGGATTGATATTGAAAGCATCTGCATGTGACCATAGAGCTCCTGTGCACTTACTGGTAAAACGCTAGTGATTAGTGAAATGTCCGCCTCTCCTTGTATGTGGTGTCTGCTTCAGTGGAGCATGTTGAGAAAAAGGCCAATGTGCATGCTCTTCCCTCCATATTAATTTGAGTTAAGATAGTCTTTTTCCCGTACTGCCTGTTCAACATGGGAAAAGCCTGTCGAGATGGACCTGTGACTCTCATCAAAGACGTACAGTATATAACTTATTTTTCACCTTTTCTTGAGCAGTCATTTGGTCGTACATGTGCGTTTAGTTGTCATCATTTAAAATAAATGCGGAGAACATTTCTTTTGACTTATTTTCCACAAGCAGTAGTTGCTGGAACATTAGGGCATTAGCAGCAGAACTCACCATTTTTCATTGTGATGTTAGGCCAAAGGGTGGTCTGAATTGTTTAAGGCCATCAGTTGAGTTAGTGGCTGATCAGTACATTCAAAGTTGGTGTATTTGAATAAAGGGTAAGTCTACTTCTACATGCACAATCCATGTATATCAACGACAGAAGGCTCACTTACAATGAAAAAGTGAAACGTCTAAGGCCTAAGTGTAGATAAGTCCATTCCAGGGTCTCACCTTCAGTTTTGAATGTCTACTGTTCTGTTGTCTGTCAGGCAGGAGCCATCAAATGAGAGGAGGAGGTGGATACATGGGCAGGGCAAAGTGGAACTGTCAATCTCTACTCTGCATGCTTCTATCTTGTTGCCATACTTATGATTTCTTCTTTCTCTTGTGGACTAAGGTAGCTTCCTTGTGGGTTGTGGCTTTTTTTGGTGCTCCAAGTAGTATGACCCCCCCTAGGCAGGCATACTATTAGAAAGTAAACCTGCTTTGAAGTAGATGGGGATTTGTGGCGCTTCCTGTATGCAGGCGCTTCCTGTATGCAGGCGTTCGGCTACCCTCATTTTTAGGTCGAGCCTAGCGAAGCGCGCATGCGCTGCTCTATGGGAGGCTTCTTGTGAGAACTCCAAACTTCCCCGAAACTTCTCCGTGTGGGTCTGACAAATCCCACACATTCCATTGGCCTTTGTGTGTGGCTTTCAGAAATGAAAACACGCAAATGGCTAAAGGCGGGCGCATGTCCCACCTCTTTAGCAAAGGTTCACTCCCACAGAGTTTTGCTTGCGGGAGCGAGCAGCGGCGGCAGGGTGGCAGCTGCATTCCTTACATTCCGTACAGCCCGCGCACCACTTGCGGGCTAGCAGGTGACCCTTTCCTGAAATGAAGTCTCTTGCATGGCTTTATTTTTTTTTCAGCCATACAATGTTTTAATTTCAGCAGCGCCGCACGCCACCACTTAATAGCAGCTGCGCCTAAAATGACGTGCTTTCTCTTTCGCTTGTTGTTCGTCGCAGTTAACAGGCAATGCGACTCTCAGGGGCAGCTGTTGCGGATAAGCTATCTCTGCTTGAGGATCGGCTTTTTTTTTCTTTTTCAGAAAGCGCCACACCGCGCTTTATCTTTAACATGGCGCCTCCTGCGTTTCTTTTGTATTGCACTTGGCTCCAAAACATTTTTTATTTAAATAACTGCAGACGTCTGGAAATTATTTTCTTCCGCTCGCCAGCCGGGAACTCTTCAGAGCTCAGCCCGGGGGCGGTCAGAACAAGCGGCATGCGAGGCAACACCGTGCACAGCACCACTTCCAACGCTCAAAGCAGGTAGCATACGAGGGGGGCACCATACATGTTTAATTGCAGCTCTCTTCGGTCCTCTCCCCCGCACCTAGTCGCTCAAATTATTTTGTTCCGCTCGCCGGGCAGGGACTCTTCAGAGCCCAACCCACGGGCACTCGGAGCAGGTGGCATGCAAGGAAATGAGCAACGTGCACAGCACCCCTTCCTAATAACATGCACAGCCCAGCTGCCAGCAACTTTCTTTTGTTCTGCACCCATACAATTTTTAAATTAACTCGACACGTTCAACGCATTTTCATTCTGCGATCGTCACTTTAATTGTTAGCCCTTCCCGCAATACAGCTAATTTGTGCCGGGGAGGCTTATAATTTTTGCCTTCCGTCCTCGTGTCCTCAAATTGTTTTGTTCCCTAGCCGCCCCAGGGGTGCTTACAGCAAGCGGCATGCTGTCCCCACGCCTAGTCTGTGTGCCCTTACATCTGTTGTGTTCTGTTGAATGTATTGTTGGAGTGCATCCCCACTCGCTGTACTTATGTTTTTGTTATTTCTGTGTCTGCAGCAGAAAGAAGCTGCGCTCTATAATTACATGCTAGCATTCAATAACACAAGAACGCGTTTTTGCATTTTTCTACAATGATTCTGCCTATCTGTACCATACTCTGAGTTCTGCATGCCACTCAACCGAAGGGCACGCATACAAATCACGCCCGAAAAACATGCACTCGATTCTATTCCCTTGTGTGTGTCGATGTGTTGTGTGTGTGCTCGCACTGTATAGCTTTACAGAGGTAGTTTAGCAGCGTGCCCTTTTGGTATGTACTACAGGGATAGGATAAGAAGAGCACCACACACTCAACTGAATAACCACAAAGATTGAACAAATTAACTTCACTTGCTGTGTCTGTGTATGCTGCTGATATATGGATCTCTCGCAGCTGCTAAAAATAAAGATGGGAAGAAAGGCAAGATGGGGCAGTGTTATAGTGCTTGAGAGACCGAGGGGTGCTGTAAACGAAGTACACCGTGCGCTGTTCAATACTCTAGTGAAGCCATTGCACATAGAATGTTATAGTGCTGTTGACTTGCATCGAGGGATTTGTCTTTCTGTCTGTACGTTAAAAACTCTTGGAAGGTGTTAATAAATGTTTCCTGAGGCAAGCATGTATTCCTGAATTGGACTGCATGATCCAGTGTGTAGTAATAGTATAACTCTTCAGTCTGGTGGCACAGCACCCAGGATAATGTGCTGCATGGCTAAACACTTATGAGTTCCAAAAGGCGAGACCTATTGGCTATGCCAATGCTTGTTTAATGTAGGTGCTTTTGTCCCTGTGTCCTTGGTAATGGACAGGGGAGTGGGAATTGCAATTGGTGCGGGCGTGAGGCTATGCCTGTGGTATTATTATTGCGTTAAGCCTCTATACATTTGATATCGCATGGCTCAAAAAAGTGAGGTGAGCGGGGAGAGAAGGGGAGTAGGCACAGGATGCGTTATCCCCAGCTGCACTTGTCGCTGATTGCCCCTCAGCGTCTGCACCTAGAGTCCGCCTCTGACCTGGACGGTGGGCGCGTTGACGCTGTCTTGGGGTTTTTAAACCCTATGTCATTGTCGCAAAATAGACATAGAAGTGTAGTTAATGTTATTTAAACGTAAAATATGGGCTTCCCAATATTTGTTATCCTATTCAGTGTTCAAAACATAGGAAGCTTTTTTTCTTTTTTTCACACACACGTGTGTGTGTGTGTGTGTGTGTGTGTGTGTGTGTGTATATATATATATATATATATATATATATATATATATACACATATACATATATCATATATATATATATATATATATATATATATATATATAATAGTACCTTCACACTGTCGCCCGATCCTTCTGCGCATCCCTTTTGAGAGGCATTGCAGGTGGCCTTGTTCCCCACCTGTACCTTCATCTCTCTCTGCATATTTTCCTTCCTCTTTCTCTACTCTCTCTAGATTGGACTCCCTCTTTCTCCGTCTTTGTGACTTCTTAGCCCGGCGCCTCCCTCCTCAGTGTGTTGGTCCTTGTATCCTCTTCACCCTCTTGTGGAGGGCGCCTTAGTTCGCCTACCTCCTCTGCCAGGCCTATACATTAGACACTCTGTACATACTAGCCCACTTGTTGAGTCTCTCATTTAGTGCACCTTTTTCACATCTTTTTGACATTCTTTGGCTCAGCAGTTCCTAGACACTATAGTCCTTGACATGCATGCACGGTTTTTATGCCTGGCTTCTGTATACCTCATGATTTCTTCCAGGATTTTTAGAGTGGGGATGTTCCAAACACATCCTGTAATAACGTGTTCCACGTTCGGTAGCACTCCTGCTTCCGTCGGTCACTTGACCGCTATTCCGACTTTACTCCCCCCTAGCTCGTTCCTTGTCCTTGTATGAGGTAATGTCAGGCCCCCACCACCGGTGTGCACCTACTTTGGTCACTTGACCGTTTTTCTAGGACTTACGTGACTGTCTCTAGGGCACCCTATGAAATGTAGAATAACAGATGACTACATGCAATTGTATTTTTCTCTAAATTTTGTTTTTCAGAGATCTTTCTTTTTATTTTGTTTACACACCTTATAATTTATTTTGTAAGGGCATAATATTTATTTATGTTTGATCCATGGAGTCTTTCTTCCTTTGACTGAAAAGCATGCATAATTTGGTTTGCTAAAGTCTTTTTCCTATGTTTGTTACCTGCAACAGTGTCTCTCTAGAGCATGGGTACTCACAAACTTTGTGTCGGGGGCCAAAGTTACAGTGTGGTTTGTGGCCGAGGGCCGCACCGGTAGGGGTGGGGTCAGTGGGGGGCGGGGTCAGTGGGCGGCGGGGCTAGAGTACTGCCATCACACACCCTGGATCTACTACCCATTGGCACTATCAGTGTAGCTGACTGTTCTGATCATTATTGTGGGCTCGCTATGGACGGCTTCTGACGTCTTTCACAGCTTTGCATACAATATTACATAGATTGGGCTTTGGTTCAGCCCCCTGCTCATAGTTGCAAGGCTTTTTGTCCATTCCATTGCCAGATCCTGATTTTAATTCTTTACTCTCTATTCTTGTGCTGGTCCCACTCGTAGAGGAATTTGGCTTTACCCTGATTGAATGAGTTGTTTCCTTGAAATGCTGATATCAGCGAACAACTTTTCTTTTATTTCTTTACCATTTGTGTTTACCACTCCGGGGAAGTGCATGTCCTATTCTTTCCCCTATATTTCTCTGTTTATTTAGCTTTGCCCTTTTCTAGCTCATGCTCTTTCCATTGCTTCTCCCCTACAGTAATCTTTTGTTGTTTCCTCTCTCTGGCACAAAGTACTGACTTCACAAAGTACTGACCTACCTCTCTCTCTCTCTCTCTCTCTCTCTCTCTCTCTCTCTCTCTCTCTCTCTCTCTCTCTCTCTCTCTCTCTCTCTCTCTCTCTCGCAATCTCTCTCTGTCAGTCAGTCTCTGTCAGTCTCTCTCTCTCTCTCTCTGTCAGTCTCTCTGTCACTTTCTCTCTGTCAGTCTGTCTCTCTCTGTCAGTCTTTCTCTCTCTGTCAGTCAGTCTTTCTCTCTGTCAGTCTTTCTCTTAGTCTCTCTCTCTTAGTCTCTCTCTCTCTCTGTCAGTCAGTCTTTCTCTCTCTTAGTCTCTCGGTCAGCCAGTCTCTCTCTCTGTCAGCCAGTCTCTCTCTCTGTCAGTCAGTCTCTCTCTGTCAGTCAGTCTCTCTCTGTCAGTCAGTCTCTCTCTGTCAGTCAGTCTCTCTCTGTCAGCCAGTCTCTCTCTCGGTCAGCCAGTCTCTCTCTCGGTCAGCCAGTCTCTCTCTCGGTCAGTCAGTCTCTCTCTCGGTCAGTCAGTCTCTCTCTCCCTCAGTCAGTCAGTCTCTCTCTCCCTCAGTCAGTCAGTCTCTCTCTCCCTCAGTCAGTCAGTCTCTCTCTCCCTCAGTCAGTCAGTCTCTCTCTCCCTCAGTCAGTCAGTCAGTCTCTCTCTCCCTCAGTCAGTCTCTCTCTCCCTCAGTCAGTCTCTCTCTCCCTCAGTCAGTCAGCCTCTCTCTCTCTGTCAGTCTCTCTCTCTCTGTCAGTCTCTCTCTCTCTGTCAGTCTCTCTCTCTCTGTCAGTCTCTCTCTCCTAGTCAGTCTCTCCTAGTCAGTCTCTCTCTGTCACTCACTGTCTGTCAATCAGTTTCTCAGTCAGTCTCTCCCTCAGTCAGTCAGTCTCAGTCAGTCTCTCCCCTCTCTCTCTCTCTCTCTCTCTCTGTCAGTCACTCTCTCTGTCAGTCACTCTCTCTGTCAGTCACTCTCTCTGTCAGTCACTCTCTGTCAGTCACTCTCTGTCAGTCACTCTCTCTGTCAGTCACTCTCTCTGTCAGTCACTCTCTCTGTCAGTCACTCTCTCTGTCAGTCACTCTCTCTGTCAGTCACTCTCTCTGTCAGTCACTCTCTCTGTCAGTCACACTCTCTGTCAGTCACACTCTCTGTCAGTCACTCTCTCTCTCTGTCAGTCAGTCTCTCTCTCTCTCTCTGTCAGTCAGTCTCTCTCTCTCTCTCTGTCAGACAGTCTCTCTCTCTCTCTCTGTCAGACAGTCTCTCTCTGTCAGTCAGTCAGTCTCTCTCTCTCTCTGTCAGTCAGTCAGTCTCTCTCTCTCTCTGTCAGTCAGTCAGTCTCTCTCTCTCTCTGTCAGTCAGTCAGTCTCTCTCTCTCTCAGTCAGTCAGTCTCTCTCTCTCTCAGTCAGTCAGTCTCTCTCTCTCTCTGTCAGTCAGTCTCTCTCTCTCTCTGTCAGTCTCTCTCTCTCTCTCTCTCTGTCAGTCAGTCTCTCTCTCTCTCTCTGTCAGTCAGTCTCTCTCTCTCTCTGTCAGTCAGTCTCTCTCTCTCAGTCTCTCTCCTAGTCAGTCAGTTTCTCTCTGTCAGTCTCTCTCCTAGTCAGTCAGTCTCTCTCCTAGTCAGTCAGTCTCTATCCTAGTCAGTCAGTCTCTCTCCTAGTCAGTCAGTCTCTCTCCTAGTCAGTCAGTCTCTCTCCTAGTCAGTCAGTCTCTCTCCTAGTCAGTCAGTCTCTCTCTGTCAGTCTCTCTCTCTCCACTCTCAACTCTCTCTCAACTCTCTCTCTCTCAACTCTCTCTCTCTCTCAACTCTCTCTCTCTCTCAACTCTCTCTCTCAACTCTCTCTCTCAACTCTCTCTCTCAACTCTCTCTCTCAACTCTCTCTCTCTCTCAACTCTCTCTCTCTCTCAACTCTCTCTCTCTCTCCACACTCTCTCTCTCTCTCTCCACACTCTCTCTCTCTCTCTCCACACTCTCTCTCTCTCTCTCCACACTCTCTCTCTCCACACTCTCTCTCTCTCCACACTCTCTCTCTCTCCACACTCTCTCTCTCTCTCTCTCCACACTCTCTCTCTCCACACTCTCTCTCTCCACACTCTCTCTCTCCACACTCTCTCTCCACACTCTCTCTCTCCACACTCTCTCTCTCTACACTCTCTTCTGTCACTGGTAATATTGGGTTTACATTACCTGCAAGGTCCATGGGCTGCCAAGGAAGGCCCGCGGGCTGTACTACGAGTACCAGGCTCTAGAGTAAATAGGGCACACTGTCACAATGTTTCCCATGCTTTGACAAAGACCGTTTGGTTGAAACGCGTCAGCAGAAATAAATAAATCTTTAGATTTCCCTGGAGTGCGGGCAATCTTTGCAGCGCGGCGGCGTGAGCAAGAAATTTCAATATATATATATATATATATATATATCTATCTATCAAAACCGCAAAAGAGTTGCCCCTTGAGGAAGAGCCACAATAGGTAGATAAATCACTTCTTTATTGTTCACGAAGGCTGCACACAGAGGATACGAGATGTCATCAGAAATGAAGCGCCAAACTGCCAGACGCGTTTCGAGTTGCTGAGACTATTCTTCAATGGCAACGGCTACAATGTATCACAAGACCAGTCCAGTGCCACTTCTTTTAAATTAGCTCCCGCCGCCCCAGTGGGCGTGGCCACTTCGCAGGCCTTCTGGTCTATGTAGTTGCACTCAATATTCTCAAGTGAGTCCGTCTTGTGATGCATATTCAAGTAAAAATTAAACCACAGCGGGATGATGTGCACCTTCGAATCATTCTGCTGCATATATATATATTCACTGAAAGAACCATGGGTTTCAGGGACGTTATAGTTAGTTGGACATTTTACTCGTACAAAACAAGAGAAAGTCAGCCGTTCTAGTTAGTTGAGCTAACTATAACTCGCGCCCCCGCATTGCTCTGCTGATGACGTCTCGTATTACATCATTCATGACATGGTCAGTGACATCACTGATGACATCACTGACATCTCAAATGACATCACTGATGACATCATTCAGTGACTGTGTGTTTCTGTAAAGTTTAAATATGTTTTATATATATATATGCCAAGGTGTATTGAAGAATGAGTGGGTGTATGAGTGTCTGTATGGATGATTTAGTAGGTGCATGACTGACTGTATAAGTGAGTGATTAAACGTGTCTTACTGAATGCATGGGTTAGTGACTAAACTGTGTAAATGTCTGTATCAGTCTGTCAGTTGGTGTGTAAGCGGTTGCATGGGTTGGTAAGTAGCTAAATGAGTGCGTATATGGGTTATTGATTGATTGTCTGAGTATCTGCATGGGTGCCTGAGTGTCTGTGTGGGTAGATGGGGGTGTGCGACTCTGTGCATAGATGTGTGAGTGGGTGATTCACTGGGTGTATGGGTTCAAGAGTACATCTGTGATGGACTGTATGGGTGGGTGAGTGTGTGTATGGGTGTGTTGGTGAGTGAATGGATGTCTCAGTGGTACATGTGTGAGTAGCTACATATATAAAAGGCAGTATATGTGAGTGTTGGAATATATAAATGACTATGTGAGAGTGAGTGATTGTGAGAGTGGCTGTATGGATGAGTGTGTGCTTGTATCAGTGATTGTATAAGAGTAAGTGTGTTAGTATCTGTATGAATAAGTGAGGTGGTGTGTGTATAACTGTATAGGTGAGTAAATGGGAGTGTGATTGATTCTTTGCATGACTGACTAGGTGTGTGAGTAACTCTATGGGTGAGTGGCGGTGTTTGAGTGTCTGTGTAGGTGTACGAGTGCATATGATAGTGCTGTATTGATGAGTGACTGCATGTTTAAGTGACTGCATGTATAAGTGACTGTATGAGTGAATAAGTGAATGTGTGTGTAGACCTAGGAATCACTGAGTGGGTATGTAGTAACTGGTATTGGTGTGTCAATGGTTTTGAAAATGGTAGTCTGTATTTTAGAGTGGGTGTATCAAAGGTTATATTAGGGTATGAGGAGGTGCATCAGATTATCACGTGGATGATGTCATCAGTGATGTCACTGACCATGTCATGAATGATGTAATATGTGACCTCATCAGCAGTGCATTGCGGGGGCACGAGTTGTAGTTAGCTCAACTAACTATAACGACCGAATTTCTCTGATTTTGTATGAGTAAAATGTCCAACTAACTATAACGTCCCTGAAACCTATGGTTTTTTCAGTGAATTTCAAAGGATTTTTAAATGCTAATTTCTAACTGTAACGACCCTGAAACCTATGGTTTTTTCAGTGAATTTCAAAGGTTTTTTAAATGCTAATTTCTATCTAGAACGACCCTGAAACCTATGTTTTTTTCAGTGAATTTCAAAGGTTTTTTAAATGCTAATTTTAAACTATGCCTACATAGGTAGGACATATGCAGAAAGAGGAAGAAAGGCGCAGAAAGAAGCAAGAGAATTGCAGAAAGAGGCAACAGAAGTCCAGAAAGACAAAGAAAGGTGCAGAAAGAAGCAACAGATATGCAGAAAGAGGCAACAGACGGGCAGAAAGAGGCCTTGTTGCACAGTCATCCTGTGCCCCCAACTTTTTGCTGACGGGTACTGGTGGTAACTGAGTCTGACTAACCAGGCCTAGAGCCAGTGCTATGCTAAAAGACACTTAGAATACATTGAAAACACCTTCATACACTAAGGTACACTATGGGTTAGGGTACCCCTGTGATTGGCATGTCCTCCCCTGTAAGGCCCTAGTACATAATAGGGCAGGGGGATTAAAACTACCTCTAAGTCAGGGGTGCAGAAAGATGCTTCTTTAATTAGTAGTCGCATTTGCAGAGTGGTAGAGAAAGGGTGCTGGGCCTCCGACCAGCGCTCAGGAATTCCACTGCGTAGGACTTACAGGAGGTACCAGGAGGGCTTCTTGGCCCCTAAAGTCCCTCAGGAGTAAAGTGGACTTTATCCCCCATCCCGTAGTCTGCCAGGAGGCGCAGTTTCCAGAGTGGTGGAGAAAGGGG